>JADANM010002527.1:8278087-8305627 GCA_026213755.1 Eurema hecabe
GAGAAAACCTCCTTTTTTGAAGTCAATTAAAAATAGCATATAATACAGCTAAACGATTCCATTATTCGATAAGTTTTAAAATAAACTGGGTGTTATCGATGTAAAAAAAACTGAGTCTCGTCATAAAATTTGTACACTGTTATACGATGATCATGCCGAGCATCGAAAAGATTTAGAGCGTACAATTTATTTTTAACACAAGTACATATTATATTTAATTATATTGCGGCCAATTATTATTACACACGGATTGCTTGGATACCCATTATGAACCTTAGCAGTATTGCAATAATGTCTCGAAATAAATTTTTGTGCACTACTTTTATGTAACTTTTTAAACCGAAAGCGGCTTTTTATGTAGAAATTTTCATATTAAACGAGTATTATATATTGTTTTTAAGATTACATTGGATCAAATATTATATTCCTTTAAATTAGTATGCACAGTAAAATTATATATGGAACAGTAAAAAGTTATTTTCTACTTATAAAGTGCTCCTAAGTACCTATTGGTATTTAATTATACATATATATAAATAAAGTTAAAATATGTGCATGTAACTTTATTATTATATTCAAGTAATAAAACTAATAGTTCTTAGGATTTTCGCCTTCATGAGGCTTGCAATGATAATATAATGAAGAAATAGCCACATTTAAAATGTGAATCGATAAGACAGTTAATTTATTTCTTTCATAGAGTTATTGATTCCGAAGACGATTTCTTCCTTGTCATAAATGAGATAAATAGGAATAAAATTATATTACACCTAGCATTAGACAATATTTAATTAGCTTACGACAATGTCCATTTCAGTTAGTGAAGGGCTAACTTTCAACAGACTGGAATGTAAAATCGATTAAAGAACATTTCAATGTAGATTAGAATATTCTCTTTATGAAAAATTTTACAGTAAGTAAAGTACATAATTAGATATTTAGTGGATTTTTACACTTACGAGTATTTAATTATACGTTCGCAAGTAATTTATGCATTAAAAAAATTGAGTAAAAATAATAAATTAAAAATACATATTTAACAAATAAGAAAATGGTATATAATTCATATTTACCAATCGATCAATGTAATTGTTTATTTAAAAAAAATTACACGTGTTACTTATTAGTATAATCCAAATGTTTCGCTGAGATTGCGCGTTAATGACCGGATAAATAATTCTTAAAAATTAGATCAAGGAGCAACGTTTGACGAGATTTTCTTCACACCGTTAAGGACACGATTCTGTTGAAGCATTATTTACTTATTATATCTGATATACATTGTATATTCATTATCAACCCAACAGCAATTTTATACTAATATAACGTTTAATGTATTTCTCGTATAAGATATCGTCATATTAATATCGATTTGCAGAATATTTATAGTAGGTACTTAAACCATAACAACGTTCTTTATGAATATTACTTAAAACATTATGAACATATTATTTTTGCCTTTTGTAAGTTGCCTTTACTTTGAATAAAAATAGAACAAATAGTAATTATACAGTAATCGAATAATATGCAATAAATAATGAGCGTAGACATTATCAGATATTTCTAAAGCATCAGGAACTGTCCGCATTATCTCAAACATAACCGGTCCGAATCTCCGCAACTCCAATATGGAGCATTTTGGCTTTGCGCCTTATGATACCCCTCGAAAGCGAAAGTGTAACGTAGTCCTACAGAGCTGTGTCTTTTTTTCTTCGCTCCGCCGCTCATGCCGCTCATATATATATCGAAGCTAAGAACCAACACGCATCATTCGCATTCAGGACCTCACTGCCTTCAGTGCAACCAACAAACGCAGCATCATGAAGCTCATGGTGTGTTTCTAACATAAATTCGTGTTTGTGCAAGTGTTCGATGTGATAGTGGAACAATATTCTGGATTTGCTCCCATATCGTAGAGTTTAAACGATTACCTAATGCGGAACTATTGCTAGTGCGCTAAATTTGCCTTTAAAATAAATCTAAATTTAAAGAGAATGCTTAGCCTTCACTTTTTGTCACAAAATAGGATAGCGGATATAAAATCTTAGTAACAATTTAAAAGGAAATGCATTAATTTATATTCATTCTGTATATTAATTTATTCTTTTATTGCAGCTCGTGGCCGCCAGTCTGGTGGCTGTTTTGGCTCTTGCCCATGCAGAGGATGCCAAAGCAGCAGAAAAAGAAGTGGCAGTAACCGACAACAAGGCAGCAGCCGATGATAAGAAACATGAAAAACGTGGTCTCATAGATCTTGGATATGGCCATGGAGGATTCGATGGTGGTTACGGGGGTAGTTACGGAGGTGGCTATGGAGGTGGCTACGGAGGCGGTTTTGGTGGTGGCCTGGGCAGTTATGGTGGACACGAAGAGGTTCACAAAACCATCACAGTAGTAAAGAACGTTCCAGTTCCTTACCCTGTCGAAAAACACATTCCATACCCCGTTGAAAAGCATGTTCCCGTACCAGTTAAGGTACCAGTACCTCAACCTTACCCAGTTGTTAAGCACGTACCTTACACCGTAAAGGAATTAGTCAAGGTGCCTGTTCATGTGCCTCAGCCTTACCCTGTTGAGAAGAAGGTTCCTTACCCAGTGCATGTACCTGTTGACAGGCCCGTCCCTGTTAAGGTGTACGTACCACATCCATACCCAGTAGAAAAGGAAGTTCCAGTGCCCGTAAAGGTGCATGTTCCAGCTCCTTACCCAGTTGAAAAGAAAGTCCCCTACCCAGTGAAGGTACCTGTCCATGTACCAGCTCCATACCCAGTTATTAAGGAAGTTCATGTGCCTGTCAAGGTGCCTGTCGACAGACCTTACCCCGTCCATATTCCCAAACCTGTACCTTACCCAGTTGAGAAACCAGTACCGTACCCGGTAGAAAAGCCCGTGCCCTACCCCGTCAAAGTGCCAGTCGATCGCCCCGTGCCTGTGCACGTAGAGAAACCTGTGCCCTACCCCGTAAAAGTTCCAGTTCCAGCGCCTTACCCCGTTGAGAAGCACATCCCAGTGCCAGTTGAGAAACACGTACCAGTTCCCGTAAAGGTTCTCGTGGACAGACCCTACCCAGTACACATCGAGAAACATGTGCCAGTTCATATCGAGAAACCCGTGCCCTATCCCGTCAAGGTGCCAGTTGTCATCGGCCATGGTCACGAGTATGGTCATCATGGAAGCTATTAATGGCTGCAGGAAGGAAAGGCTTTATTGTGATATGTAATATAAGATTAGCACAAAGTAATGATTAAGTCAGTGAGTTGTCAGAGCGGATATTGGTAACACCTAGATCTCTGTATAAAACTCTGAAGCTCTACTGTTTTGCACTGATACGAATTGCTTGATTGTATTTTTGTTACTTTATTTTATTTTTTTATTTGATCGACTGTTGCGTTGTATAATTTTGAGTTGATGTACCTGTTACTTTAGAAACGAAAAGTGATTCATTTTATATAAAAAGTTACCAGTTATTGTAAGAAATAAACTTGGCATTGCCAAAAAATAACATTTTCTTTTGATTCAGGTCCCTGTTGTTTCATGTGTAATTACATTACACAGTATGTTATTATTCGATCCGTAGGCCGTAAGTATTTGCGAAATACGACATAATACGGCCTAGATTAGTATCGCATCGCAAGCCACTCGGATCGCCGCTAGTTAAATGATGGCGAAACATTTGACAATAAACGCATATACTGTTCTTTTGCGTAACTGACGAACGTTAATCTTTCTAGAAAAAAAAACAATTATTCAGAAAAGGGACATAGACTTTTTTACAATACTGATACATTAATATTAATAACAATTTTGAAGCAATCCTGACATGTTCATATTTGCAAATATTGTAATTTGCCAACAACACAAATTAACTGTTTTCATAACACCGGTGACCGTCATTAGTTATGGCGGCTACTTAAAGTAAACGAAATGCCGTGCGAGTGTCACAATTGACTATTAACGTAATGAAGGTTGTCAATAACAAATTTTATAATAAATAACCACATCAGGGATGAACAGACTCCTGCTGGCATTTGATAGTAAGCACTGAAGACTTTTTTATGAAAAGTATATGAGCTACGCGAGTAAACGATTGCATAAAGTGGATAGTTGAGTAATTTAAAACTATAAATTCCTATTTTGAACCCGGCAGCTGGACAGACGTGAGATGTGTATAAATTGAAGTTTTATGGCAGGACATTATTACGTATAAACTATTTGCTCTCATTACATGCTAAATTTTTTTTCCTTTTTTAATAATGCCCAGTTTTAATTTTTTATTTGAGGAGAGTCAATAAGAAATAACATTTTCAATTAATATACATATATACATTATAGCAGTATTTAAACCTATTCCATTTTAGTTATATCTTATTTATACATGTTCTGTCATCAAATTTCCTTACAATATAATAATTTAAAGGCAATTGACTCTCTGAGAATTCTTATTAATTGTATTTGGACAAAATGCCTGGTGTAATTTAAATTTAAATTGCAGATCGACACAAATCTTACTGTACATTTCAACTACATGTACCTAAATAGGCGACCGTATTGTCTTATTCCTAAGTATAGATCAAATTTCGTGCAAAATAAAGTTTTGACCACCACTGGCAATCGCTTGTTTTCTTTACATTTGTCAATGTATTTCAAAGAAATATTTTGATATTAAAAGAAATAAAAGACTTTATAAAGTATATTTTAATAAACACCGCAACAGCTTGTGCAACTTCTATCAGTCTGAAGCCTGAAGCCATACCTGAGACCGAACGTTATGCAAATTGAAAACCCTCTATGAATAAGTATTATGATATTGTCTCAATCCATGCTCTAGTATTATCATAAAATAGAGGTTGAGCTTTCTTATTACAAAACGGATTTACAAACGTCACCCATACTTTGCTAAGTGCTAACTGTATGCCAGTAATGTTTTTACGTAATTTGCGATATTTGCTGGCTAAGAATTATGTCACGAGCAATATTGGTCATTAATTATTCGACGTCGTTTCTTAACATAGTATCTAAAGAACATAACCCTGAATATAATTTACCTTTTAGAAGCTTTTTGACTTACAATACTATATCAAAGAGTAAAGACTGCAGAATAATTTATTTTTATAAAGAGAACTTTCTTATTTCATTCGGGTGTAATATATTTTGAAGAGAGAAATTTTTTTTAATAAGAAGTTGTAAAATAAGTTATTTAATTTAAATAGGTAAAATTAATCGTTTCTGGAATTGAATATGTCGTTATTTTTGTTAATAGCAATGTTTATGGCAGGTCAACGGCCTCCCGGTGAAGGCCATGAAACTATTGTTCGTGAAGCTGTAGACTATCTTCTCACACAATGTACCATTTCACATTGCACAATATTAGCTTTTCTAAATTTATGATATCTATGACATCTACATACATAGGTATGTACTGTATGTAGCCGGGGTTAATTTTTTCATTGTAACCGGTCCTATTTTAAACATTAACATTAACATGTGTATGTATTTATTAAATGTATAATATATTAAATCGTAAAATAAATTGGTCGCATTTCACCGCCCGCAAATTATTATTGTGATAATTTTCCTTCCATGGTCGCCTCGAAGAAATCACTTTGTAGTGATAAGGCCACCAGTTATTGCCTGGTGATATTTATGAGGGTATAATGTTTTATAACCAAACTAATTTTATTCATAATGATTAATATTTTAACACAAATAACACTACACTGTTATGTGCATTTATGGAATTTAGTGAATTGGCCACACATCATTTTACCATTAATTAACAACGCAACAGACTATTGCTATAAAACATTGTGTTAGCTGCTGTGCGAAATAATCTTTATCAATAGCCAATTGAGAATCAAAGTCACTACATATTAAGCAGTAATAGCGTTCGATGATTATAAGGAACAGCTGAACACTATTTTCCCGCTAACGAGGAACCGATTAGGTTATGCCATATTCACGTAAAAAGTAAGCCTATCTCGTAACAATGACATGTAACTTACACGTCCGTAGTTACTACTCTTATACAGAATTAGAGCACATGGAATTATGAAGGTATCATCCAGGATTTTTAAAACTGTAAAAACTGAACAGCTAGAAGTTATTGAAAAATTTATTTTTAAACAATAGCGGCAGTATTCTGTTCACACTCTATCAACATAAATACTATAGAGAAATATTTTTTTATAAATAGAAACTATTCAAAGAAATTCTTTGGCTTATAGTTTATACAACTCAATCAGTAAAACCTTAACTTATTTCAAACTACTAAATGTTTATTTAGATTTTTAAAAAATAGAGCCAAAATTTTTAATTACAGCAACTAGTTCTTTTATTTTTACTTTACGAAAACGATGTTATGCAAATATTGTTTTATAATAATTGTAACGTCTGGCTCCCAAGTGGCCTGGTAGGTTTTACTTTCAATATCATTTACTCTCGATCTCATTTATATCTGTGATTCATACAATCAAGTAGGTTACTGGTTTGTATGTACATAACAGTATGTTGCTCCCACGACTAAGTTCTTTACCCCTTCGTTTTGAATATGTACGATACTGTAAGCGCGTTACAACAAACAAAATGTTTTTATAGACTTTAAAAGAAAGGGTTTGCTCAATTCGATTGTATCGAATGTATAGGTATAATTTTATGAGTGTATAGATATAACTTCGTCGTTTCGATTTTCATAACTTTTTGTTAGAAAGGAGAATATCTCTATCAGCCGTATTGACAAGACCACGATCTGACAGCGACATATCGATTAGTAAAAATAAAGTAATAGTAGTAGTATTGCCTTTGCACATTCTCTGGCTAACTTCTAGAGCCATCTACTGCTTGTTCTTCAAACTATCAAGCATGCTGGTATGTTAGATGTTTGCATAGTGAAAGGCTCATGTGCCTTGAATATTTATATTTTTTACCGTTTCGTGGTTCGTACAATGTACGCTGTGGTGGCAGCACTTGTGGTAGAGATAAATAAAGAAATACTTACGATTCGTTTTAAGTTTCAGTGAGTTCATCGAGATCTTACCTGAAATAAATAAAAAAATAAAATGAGGCCATATTGTATTAATATAATTAAACGTTGATCCCATTACAGGCTAAATTTATTTTATGGTTCTCCTTAAACGGGAAAATTGGTAATTATTTATTGTTGTGTATTTTTCAAATGAAACGTTGACAAAGTGTATTGATTGATTGAAAGGATTTTTTTTTGTACTTAAAGTATCAATTGTTATGATTTGAATATGTGCTTATTAGTTGCAATTACGAAATAATCAGGCCGTTCCATAATGTAGTTGTTTTAATCATGCACTGTTCAGTCTAATTACTTACTATGTTATTAATAGGATCAGTTTTTTTCATAATTTTAATACGTATTTTATATTGAATAATTGCTTTATGCACGAACACATCCGTTACTAATCAAGTTACGCGTAAAATTTGATTGATCTATGTTGCACATTAAGTTTATTAATATTATAATTTATTAATAAACTAGGAACTAGTAAAATAGCATTTAAATATACCATTAACAATTTTAAAAGAAAATTTAAAATTTTCAAAGTTTGCTATAAAATAATGATACCAATACATTGAGGTCTACTCTCACTAAACCCTATTTATCTTCGTTTAATTTTATATTCAATTTATAACGCGCTGTTAAACAAAAGTTTGTATTACGAATTGCTCAAAATTCTCTTAAGTAAAATAAATTATCATTATTACGATTCTCCCATCAGTGAAGCATCTATCATTTAAATAACATATTGTCCTTGAAATGAAGATTTTTCAACTAAACGTATTTTTCACCTGACAAAATCAATTATTTAAAAATAAATATCAACAAGCATGTTGAAATTTACTCAAATTTGTAAATTTTTAAGAGAAGCTATTGCGGTCAGAAGTGTCAAAGCTAAAATATTTTTGTTAAGCAAGGATGCTCGTTTCAGTAGCTGTACATATATTGGATATATTTAAGACAGGTTTAACTAATCGGCAACGGATTATGAAAATTATTAAGACAAAAAAGAGATCATTGATTTTGCTGAAGGATGGATTTGGCTGAAGATTGGTATGCAGGATATTATTAACCCGGTATTGCGAAGCGAATTGCGAAGCGATAACATTTTTAATTACATATAAAACTCAGCGATAAAATAAATTTTAAGAAATTAATATAATTTACGATTTAAGAGACCGTCTAACATAATACACAAATGATATCAAGGGAATTGAATGTAATTAAAGCTTTACGTAATTTATAATAAAAAGTGTAACACTAGATTGTAAATATCGGTAGACGGCAGTAAGACGCGGTTTCCTGGATTACGAGAGCACTGATAATTCATACAGCTACTTAGTATCGTTTACTGCTCTAAAGGATATCTTAAAACGCTATTGTCTTCATCTTTGATTTAATGCTTAATTGTTTAAGTTTGCAAGAAATATCTCTATTGAATAGAGTTTCTTTGACTCTTATCTAAGCTTGATGACCAATTAAAATTTAAAATTTCCAATAGCCAAGAAGTCTATACCAAATGCAGTAAACAATAAATATTTTGTTACATGTATTTTGCAAGAGTACGATACAGACGAGGAAGTGCGGCCAAGTGAGGAATTCTGTAAAGAAGATTGTGCATGTTAATTGCACGTTAGAGTACCTTTGTATTAATGACAATAAGAACACTCAATTTCAAAGTATATTCTATCTTAAATTCGAGCCCTTTTAGTAGCCTAGCCCCTAGTAGCCATTTAATATTGATTCTAATAGTATTTTATTTAAGAGTATGTTCTAATGTTCCAAACAGAAAAAAATATCGTGGCCATCTGAATTGTAATTTAAATTATATCATATTTACAAGTGTCATCAGTTACTTGTTAAATGATAATTCTCAGTGAAGCTTTTACAGCGTAATATATAAGCCCAAAGGCTCTAAGGGCGGATCTTAATAATTCAATGGGAACATTTATTTATTCATATTGATTATAGCGGGTTATGCATTGTACATTGTTCCGCGCAATTAAATTTAAAGGAAGAAAGCGCGTGAAGCATGGATCTTACAGTACGATAGTACTGCATAATGACGTACCATAACATCTGTAATGTTTGGACGATTTATTTACTTGAGGCAATTTTAGAAAAGAAAATGTACCGTTTGATACTAAAAATGAGATTAAGGATGCAGTGCGGCTAACTTTAAATGATGAGATGGTAGGGGCGTAACAAGTTCGACGTCCAGCCATAGAAATAAAATCTTTAGCAAAAACAAAACAATTGACCTTACCGTCCAAAAATGTTATAAGACACATGCACGCTATTATATAAAGTATCTGTTTTGAACATAATAACTGGAATCAAGGGCAAGGAAAGCGTATTGAATGAGGTTAATATTTTACAATTGTGCAATGAACTAATCGCTTTTAACATAAAGCATTCTACAATCCAAATTATTGTAGTTGCAAATAGACTTTTTATAGACTATAAAAGTATCTAGACTGCAGCTTTTATGAGGGAATAAAAATAAAAGGCTGCTTGATTTTTGCATTCTTAGGATTAAAATACTCTAAACAGCTTTAATTTTTATTTATAATTTGACAGTTTTCAGACAAGTATATTATTAATTTTCGCCATGTCGGGTGTATGTTTCTATAAGATGGTAGACTATATTACAATTGGATAAACGTTTATATTAGTTTCTACAAATATAAAGAATTTCTTAAGACAGATTAATTAAAATGTTAAAATTATGCATGTAAATTACTACATTTCTCATTGAAGACCTTGATCATCGCACAACTTATATGTTTCTAAATGAGATTACGAAATATTCAAATATGTTAGGAAATCTATTTCCTGATCTTCTTTATTTGCTTAAATCACAGGCAACACATGAAAATATTTGTCAACTGACTTCTTAATAAATAGGTTTTTCTTATATTTGTCGTGTTGGCAGATTTTTGAGATTGTTATTACATATCGAATTTAAATGAAAAGGTCCCTTGAAGGAAATCCAGATAACGCCGTTATGTTTTAGGTTAAAATAATATAGTTTCATGAATTAGTGATTTTCATAACATTTCTAAAAAATGATAATGGTTAGTCAGTAGATATTAAAGGTTTAAGTATTAATGATTAAATATTCAAGCAACCTTTAAGATGAGAAATATGTACATACAACGTCCTTATTTTTTTTGTCCTTAATCTTTTAATGAATTTTATATATGTATCGTATATTCTATGAGCAAATGTTTAGAATAGAGATTAGACTAAATTAAATGTGAGATGTACATTGTATAATATCATGTTCTGTAGCCTGTGGTAACTATTGCAATGCTGCGGATGTGCAAATCGTATCTGTCTATTATGATTATCTAACGAATTATGTCTGATTGAAGTAACTTTTCTAATTGATGTTTAAATTAGAGATAAATAAGCAAACACCGCAACACATGGTGTTACACTATTGTATTAATATGAATTACTATTACAGAAATAAAATTACAACACTATTGTAATTTTATTTCTGTAATAGTAATTAATTAATATATGATTCTGAATTAATTAATATATAATTAATATATGATAAATTTGCCATAAATGTTATACTCGTATATACACTACATATATAGGTGTTTGTTTATAAGATATCATAGAGACGAAGTGAATAATCGATTTTTTTGCTATTTATCATCATATACATAAATCATTTTTCTGTTTGATTTAAATATTTTTGTTTACCATGTGCACAATGAGTATTCCATAATATTAACTCCGGTAGAAGTTCTTATATACACCGTTTTGATTGTGTCTCAAAACATTAAATTATTGCATATCATTTTGCATCATTTATATTTCGTTTCTTTTTAAACGGTGGGTCCTTTATAGTTCTTTATATACTATAAGACTATTTAAAAGGTAGTATTAATAATTTATAGCATTTATTTTTAAGATTTATAAATCAATACAATTAATAACAGTACTTCTTTTGTTTAGTAAATTAAAATAAAATGTATCAAAGCCACACACGCACACTAACGTGCTGTCTAGTATGTGTACATACGAGCGAAAGTGTTTACTTCATTGATCTACGAAATAACTTGCACTCGGTATAAAACCAAGAACTGAGAACCACACTCCACACTCCTGTGCAGCCTTCGCTGATAGCAAGCTAAGCGACAATGAGGCTATTGGTCAGTTTAGATTAGATATTACTTTAATTTAGTTTAAATGAAATTAGAAAAGCAAACAAAATAAATTATGCATATTATTTCATAGAAATAAACATCTTTATAATGATAAAGTATTTCAAATTGTGTAAAACAATATTTGTATATTTTACAGAGGTCTACCTTAATCTTGGCCGTGGCTATTAGCCTGGCCACGGCAGAGGAGAAGGCGGAGAAGGACACTAAGGCTGAAGAAACGAAAGTCGAAGATAATAAAAAACAAGACAAAAGAGGTTTATCCGACTTCTACGGTGACCACGGCTATGGCGGTGGATACGAGAGCCACGGCAGCTTCGGGGGAGACTTCGGCGGCTACGGAGATGGCGGCCACATCGGCCACATCGGGCACGAGGAGCACGAGAAGACAATCACAGTGGTCAAGAAGGTGCCCGTGCCTTACCCCGTCGAAAAACACATCCCAGTGCCAGTGGAAAAACATGTCCCGTATCCAGTCAAGGTCCCAGTGCCGCACCCGTACCCCGTGTACAAGACCGTGCACTATCCGGTTAAGGAGCTCGTCAAAGTACCTGAATATATTCCTAAGCCGTACCCCGTGGAGAAGGAAGTGCCCGTACCTGTAAAGGTACACGTCGACAGACCGGTTCCTGTTAAGGTCTACGAGCACGTTCCGTACCCGGTGGAGAAACATATCCCAGTGCCCGTGAAAGTGCACGTGCCGCACCCCTATCCAGTAGAGAAACACGTACCGTTCCCAGTAAAAGTACCGGTTAAGGTGCACGTACCTTATCCAGTAGAGAAGATCGTTCATTACCCGGTCAAGGTGCACGTCGATCGCCCCGTACCGGTCCATGTAGCGAAGCCGGTTCCCGTGCCCGTAGAAAAGCCAGTACCTTATCCCGTGGAGAAGCCAGTGCCGTACCCCGTGAAAGTACCCGTCGACAACCCCGTCCCCGTTCATGTCGAAAAGCCTGTGCCCGTACCCGTAAAGGTCCACGTTCCCGCGCCATACCCGGTAGAGAAAGTCATCCCCTACCCAGTGGAGAAAAAGGTGCCCATTCCCGTGAAGGTGCCCGTCGATAGGCCAGTGCCAGTCCATATTGAAAAACATGTTCCTTATCCAGTAGAGAAACACGTACCTTATCCAGTAAAGGTTCCAGTACCCATTGTTCACCACGAAGAACACCATGATGGTGGATATGGTGGCCATGAAGGCGGTTTTGGTGGGCACGAAGGTGGTTTCGGTGGACACGAAGGTGGTTTCGGTGGTCACGAAGGCGGTTTCGGTGGACACGAAGGTAGTTTCGGTGGACACGAAGGTGGTTTCGGTGGCGAAATTCATGACGGTGGATTTGGCGGTGGTTTACACGAAGGAGGCTATGGAGGTGGACTCCAAGAGGGCGGTTATGAAGGAGGGCTGGAGGGTCACTCGGGCGGTTACGAGGGTGGTCACGAATACCATCATTAATAGTCTGATCTCTTCTTTGTTTTTAGCTTTAAATGTTGTTTTGTGTTTAGTTGTCGAATAAGTATTTTATTTCTTGTTTTTACTTCATGAAATGTAAATAAACCGAAAGTATTAATGAGATGTTACCTTAAATAAATATTATAAATTTTTATTCCTACGTATTCTTATTTTTCATACTCGCACCGATAGAGATTAGATTAAAATAATGAAAGCTCGCCACGCGTATTATAAATGATGAACATTTTTATTTAGAGATTGAAATGTTTTGTTTAAACTGTACTTGTGAATGGTTCATTAATATATGTATATGAGCATCACCAAACTTGAGAAATTAACATGAACATATTTAAACATCTTTAACAACACAAGCACTGTCGATAAATCAATGTAAGATGCATTAAATATATCTTAATAGTAACATTTGCTACAATTGTAATACTAAAACAGCTATTTCAATATTAATAGCAGAGTCTTGTTAACAGACAATTATTCATTGCGAAGTCATTTTGAAACTCGCGCACCAGATAGGTAAAGTTATGTAAAAGTTTACGTAACACGTATAAAGCTGCGGTTAATCCACATCACTGTTACTTAGAAAAATGCTTCTGCGTGACGGACGAGAGATCTAACGCTGCCTTCGTTGCTCATTGTTGAATTTATTGATCAGGAAACGAGTTTATTGACATCATTCAGTACTAGATAGAAACAAATACGACAGCGTTGAGCAATCGAAGAAATTTTTATTAACACGAAATTGTTACTGTTAAGTCGGTTAAAATTCTAAAACAGCATGTCACGGCTGATCGTCAAAGGTCAGTTGCGTATTTTGCTGGCGTACTAAATTTATTGACGAGGAAGCGAGTTACATCGTCGTTACAAGTGCGGACGTATATAATATGTTTAGCGAGTTTTTGCCGGTTTCTGAGAATGAGGTATACGCTGGCTGTAAAGTTACCTTATATAGGGAATGTTGGCCGGGATGTGGTACTTGGAGCCGGGGTCGAAGTCCAGCTCCGAGCGCAGCACGGGCGGCTTCACGCCCTGGTACTGCTCGCTGCAAACGATCAAGGGAGGCATTCAACAATTGGAATCGGAAAGAATCGAAATCATCAGAGAGCACAAATCTTATCTTCATTTGAGTAGAAGGTTAAAAATCACTACCCTTCTACTGTTAATTTATCTCATATTATGTATATATGTATGTGTATCTATATTTGTATCTATATTATTGTGTACTGTTTATCCATAATAATTTTTTTTATATAATATGTATGTATTATATATTGTGTAACATGTATATACTCGCAAATTAAAATTAAAATTATGTTTAAGTTTATTAATTATCCTTTCTGTTTTCCTTTTATTGTATACTGTTTTGTAAATACGTGTAATAAAGAATAAATAAAAAATTAATTAAAAAAAAAATTATATCTATTTTTCTAGATATACTAGATTTTCGTTGCAAATTATTTTAAATGTAATACAAAATTCTTTAAAGTTTTTTATCGCACGTCTGACCTGCAGGAATTCAGTCACCTCATCTTTTTATTGAGAATATAATTGACTTTAAGAAAATAATACGCACACTGAATATTTCGCTTAATATTTTGAAACTGTATACATTATATAGTAATTAATGTCATCACCTTAAAGCATTAAGAATGTTATCTGAAAATACGTACAAATTATAGTTTATATCGGGATAATAATATTGCATAGAGCACGTGACTAATCTCCTTAATACGTCGATCGTGATCTGTAACTTTTGCTTTCATTTTAGAATCTAGAGTAATGCAGTTACTTAGAGTCAAGGTCGAATGGTTACATGCATTGAGAGTTGGTAAGAAGCCTTCGATCGGTTTAAGTAATATATTATGTATCTATACTCTAAATTTTATTGTTATGAACATATACTACGAAGACGAATTCATATTATTTTTTGCAGATTCTTCCCGGGTGTAATCGTGGGACGCAGATAGTATTTTTTACGTATATCTAACTATCCTAAGTTTATAAAACGCATTTATGATTCATACCATATTTTATTTACTATTAATGAATAAACATATACTATAAAGCAACATCAATGTATGATTTTAACACATAACAATGACAAAAAACTCTTCGAATAAAGTTATTTCACAAAGCAACGGTGCGTACACATTTGCAAGTTTGTAATAACGTTACGTTACCATTAATTAACATTATCTAATACTATACAGTCTAGACGTTTACACTTTTAATTATATCTACGTAAGTATGATCGATTCTGTTAATTACCCTTTTATACGCAGTTCATTGCTATATCATAATGTATTGAAAATTAAATGGTTTATTAAAAAATAATAGCTCAGGTTAGATAATATTTTAAGGAAACACGGATTCAAAAACAACTTTCTAATAAATACAAGTAATTAAAATGAACAATTTTAAAAAGTGTTATGTGAAAATTAAAATAGATACGCTAAAACTATTTGCATGTTTACATAATTTTTGTTATATTTAACAGAGTCACTTTCTTGTGTCTACTATACATCTAGGTATAGAAATATTAAGTTCGAGTGTACGACAATTACTTATTAACTTTAGTTGACATAAGACATAGGGGCCTGTTAGTACTCAATGTTTATAACAAGACACTAACCGTAGTCGCCACCAATGGCAGTTGTACTGCTCCTTGCGCACGTCGCCCGCGAACACGTCCCAGCGCCAGCGGTCCATGACGAGCGCGAAGGGCAGGAAGGCGAGCTTGTCCATGGCCTGCGTGAACAGGTAGTTGATGTCGTGCGCCGTGTCGTCGATGGAGCGCTGCACCAGCCCCAGCGTCTGCAGGTGGCGCGGCGACGACACCGACAGCGCGACGGCTTCCCCGACCGCTTCGTGGAAACCTAGAAACATAGGTGTTCATAGGCAGGTGTAATTCATGATGGTGACAGGATAATAGTGCAAAGTTATCATTGTTAATTAATAATGGTCAGTGGTTGAGTAAATTTATTGTAGTCAAATTTACTTCTATATATTATAATAATGTTATCGTTACTGTTATAGGAAAATAAATTTGATTGCTAAAGATATGAACTTTGATGCATTAACCAAGAAAAGCTTAGCGCGAAAATTTTCTGACATAAACAAACAAGACAGGAACAATAAAGTAGTCTTTATTTTTAAAATTCTATTTTGAATATTATAATAGATTTATTTGTAATGTATTCAGCACAGCAAATCAAATCAATGAAGCAAGAAGAGGCAATCGAGAGAAAGTGACTACGGAAGTGCAAGTTGGACCCGATTGATAAATACTAACGCGGTACTTGTCGGAAACAACCCACTACGAGACTAGATAATTCTAGAATCAATTTGAATAAAAATTGATTCTAGAATTATCTAGAATAGTAGGTAGGATATGCACAACATTTCTTTCGTCGGATCAATAAAATGTAGGGTTTCTAACACCCTTACAAATATAATATTTTTAAAAAGCTTGAAAAAATGTAAGTAATTTGGCTGTACTATAAAGATATCTGGAAACTTTATAGTATAGCCAAATTGTTTTGCTTCCGTTTATTAAATAATTTCACCTTTATGCCATTAATCTTAATTGTGTTTATTCTCACACTTTTGTAAGTATTACACGCAGGCTTGATATAATTTAAAGATTATGTTGTGAAAGCGAAAGGAAGTTGACGAAAGACAAAGAGGTTTTATTCCCCAAACGTTGTGAATAGAACAATAATTCTAGTTGCGGTTTCAAATGAATCCAAATGCGTTTGTAGTCGGTAAACTTGACCTCGATGTGAGAAACCGTAACGTCAAATAAAAAACATCTATTGAAGATATAGAAGACCATTCTAGATGTGGCTTTGAATTCTTTTTAACAAATTGTTTGTAGATTTATGATAATGTTATACATAATTTCTCTATATGGAACATTCTGCACCCATGAAGTAAATGAGGAAATAATTTATCACAATACGAAAATATTGTATCAGATTTATTTTAAATAATAAATAAAATAAATTTGGCACCACCCCTTTTATTTTCTCTTTCACGAGCGCTAAATGACCGTTGCAACGTAAATTTTCCTCGAATAATTTAAATCTACTCTATTTATAATAAAATAAAAAAGTAAGTAAATTAATATCTATTCTATTTTTTATTTATTAATCTATAGTCTGTTAATATCATTAATAATGAAAGCGAAATAAAAGTAAATCTATTTTTTCTACATCTAAGTAAGCAATTTATTGAGGACTGCCGTAAGATGAGCGCATTATGTAATACATTATATCGTAATATTAATTTCCTTGAATTCGCCACAGCGCGTGCGACTTCGTTAGTTACTATCTATAACCATTATAAAATAATTTACGATCAATAATTTACTTACTTAAATATTATTCGCAATTCAACTCCAGTACATATAAAGCTATCTATTTTATTTTTCAATTTTACTGCATCATCTTCAACTAGGTTAGTAAGGGTTAGCCGTTAAGCCGTATGTTGTCTTCGAGGAAGTATTTATTTAGTTTATTTAAGCATTTGATCATGTTTAAGCTGTCAAAATATTTTTACAAAAAACAAAGAATAAGATTGGTCTAAACGAATTATCCGTATTTAGATGTTTTCGTGATAGTTATACTAAGGTGTATGTAAAGTTAATGTACCTACTCGCAATAAACAGTTTCTTGACACGCAGCTTGTTCTGAATTTCGTAATATGGGGAAGGATGTTTCAAAGTATTATATAAATAAGTGTTGTAATTTTCCTAAAACATATCCTTGTAAAATCTTTTTCATTGAGATGATTTTTTTTGTATTAATTTATAAAAAATACGTATTCATATTTTATGTCATAGTTTTAACTTTTTCTCATATTATGGACACCGGCATTTTGGTAAGTCGTTTTAGGTTTTATTTTGGTATTCGATTTTACATGGGTCAATAAAAAGTGAAAGTCATACTTTATTTATCAATTGATATCAAATGTCAACACGTTCTACTTACACATAAGTAAATTAAACTATACTAAAACGTTATATATTTGTTGATACGAGTTAGACTTATTTTTAATTACACAATAATTAGGGATGTTAAACATTTAACTTTTGCTTAACACAAAGTATTCAATGCCATACGTATTAATTACGAAAGTAATTTCACAACGTTTTTCATTAACATATTACAAGAAAATTTTAATTTATTATTAACTATCAAGGTCTTATTAAAAACCGGTGTCATCATTTATTGCAGAACAAGTTCTAGGTCATATTTATATGTGATTTATTTTGATACAATTTAGTTAGATGTTTGGTCGTGAAAACGTAATTGAAATACTGTATCTGGTTATATGTGCTATGTTAATATAGTTACAATAAATAATTATGAGAAACTAACCACCCTTATGTAAACTAGAGGGCGCTCATTGTCGTAAGTCTATGTTAGGTTATTTCCGCACTGAAAGATACGAGATCCTTATGCTGTAAATATTTTAGGATACGATATTTATATACAGAAACTTTTGTCAAACTTTATTAAGATTATTCAAAATTTTACTAAACATGTTTTATGAAACTATTGATGTGTCGTTGTAACTTTTACATTTAAGTAACGACAAAGATAGTTCAGTTGAGATTCCTACATAAAAAGGGTAAGGAAGTTATTCTACTACATATATATTTGTAACTAGCTGTGCCCGCGACTTCGCCCGCTTAGAAAAGAGACTTTGGGCAGCATTTTTGAAAATGTCTTATCCGCGCCAACAAACGTTCAGCGAGTTCAACGAGATTCTTTAAATTGCCATAACTTTTTTATTTATCAACCGATTGACATTAATTAAACACTAAATGTTAAGTGAAGCTTCGAAAACTACATCTAGATAGGATAAGCCGTTTCTGAGCTTAGCGTCCACAAACAAACAGACAAAAATTAAAAAAAAAACAAACATTGTTTTGGGTTCTATTGCCTTACTAAAGGTCTCCTATAATATTTTTTCTCATATGTCTTCCATGTAGAGACAGCGACTCGTTACGTTTTTATTATATGTATAGATTATAGAAATTTGAGGATATAGTATCGTTCAATCGCTTGACGCTGTAAATGGATGCAATACTAACTTTAATTCAATTATAATTTCACAGCGCTGACGTAATTTAGATAGTGAAAAAAACTGCTTTCTAACGCGTGTCTCATAACTAGTACTATTTTAATCGTCAACATGAACCTGTTAAAAATCATCGTAACCTTTTCTCTTTCCTTACTGTGGATGGTCAATTGTGGTAAGTACTTAATGCGATACGAATATAGACTTTATTCTTGTAAAATTACTTACAGAATTCATTTATTTAGTAATTTTAAATTTATTTTATGCAGCACTTTTTTAAAAAGAGCTCTTTGTTGAATTTGTAAGAGGAATATTCGCATAATATTTGAGGGATCTTATTTTCTGTTTTTTATTGTTCCTAAAATAATCCTATAATATAGATATAGTATGTCGTGTAATGACTGACGTAGCATATATCCTCATGACGAGAAATCATGCCACCTGTCAATTAATTTATAATATCTTGACTAACGTTGTGTAAATAGATATAGGAAGCGATAGTCTTAAGATAAGTGTAATTCAATTTAATTGGTCTGAATAATGCAAGCGTCGATTTCTGTATTTAAATTTAGTTGTTTATCATATTGCCTATTTCGTTTAAGAAGGTGTATCAAAAGTCTGGAATAAATAAACAATGAAAAAATAACAAGAATAAAGGTATATTTTTATTCGTAAGATTTTTATTTTTGAACGAAGAAGTCTGTAGATAGACAGAACAAAAAAAAATATTAATGAGGTACAAGTAATGAAAATTTTAATTTTTTTCAAAGAATGCCTCTGTTACAATATTGCTGAGGATCAAATAAATTAAACTATTATTTAGTTTTGAGTCAAATGACATCGTACCAATTATCTGAAATGTAGGTCAGAGCCAAAGAAGAAACCTTACTATTCTTTGAATTGGATTACGTTCTGTGTTGAACTTGAAACAAACTTTTGTTATCGATGAATCAATAAGAGTGTTTTGTTTCTAACTCAAAAAACATGTATGAAGACATCGTCTTGAAACACTATTGTGTTTTGATCATGCCATCTATGAATATTTGTGTACTTATTATGCACATTTTTGATCGTCATTAATTTATTTTTGAGAGAAGTCAAACTATCCCTTCCTAAAAAAAGGAATATGAAGCAGGTACATTTTCTGCTGTCAATATAATTAATTATATATTCCAATAATTAACCAAATTCTAGGGGAGGGGGGGGGGTACTGAATTAATAGACTTTTGAATACACTAAAGTGGACATGGTTCAGCCAGCAGCATGGTTGAACAATTAGATTATGTCTAAGCATATCGTTCATATATTGCTTTACACGCAGTTTACATCTTTTAAGTAGAGTAGCAATGAATAATTTTTATATAACGATTCTAGTGTCATCAATATTTTGTTACGACTGCAACAGTGCATTCGATCCCCGATGCGGGGAAGAGTTCGACCCGTTCAGTTTGGGCGTCGTCAATTGTTCGTTAAAAGACCCGCTGGATCACATTCCTCCCGTCGACGCTACGTTTTGTAGAGTCATCAAAATGGAAAGTAAGTCTTACTTGTTTATTTTGTTTGTCTTTTCCTTGAAACGTTCCTTGTTAAAATAAAACCTATATTTTCTAATGTCATCATCTGTCGAATTTCCATCTGGCAACACTGCCTTCAATAATTTTATTTATAAAAAAAATCTGCATACATTGAGGAGTTCTAAACATTTTAGCTTTAATAGAAACGAGCAAAAGAGATTTGGTTTTACATAATGAGTGATAAATAAAATAACTAGAATTCAGATAACTATAAAATTATCTCATTCAACTGAAGGTAATTGGTGTTCGCTTTATTAGAAAACTACTATTGATATTATAATTATTTCGTTCTGTAGCACAACATACCTAAAACATTTTTTAAGTTAATTTGTAATTTCTAATATATGTTAATATCTATACGTAGTCGACATTACATTTTCTAAAGATGTTGTTATGACTGCTCTCTACGCCACCATATTCATGTTAATTTCATGAAAAGCTTAATTGAAATCTGAATGCGATCCCAGTTAGAAACTGCCGTATAGAATGCTGATTGAGTCTATTCATAAATGTGTATGTATCGCAGTATACGGCAAGGTGCGGGTGGTCCGCAAGTGCGGGTACCTCGCGGACGAGTTCAAGATGAACAGCTGCAAGAAGCAGACGGGCACGGGCGAGCTGTTCGTGACGTACTGCTCGTGCGACGCCGACCTGTGCAACGACGCGCCACGCGCTCGACCCGCGCGCGCCGCCCTAGCCCTACTCGCTGCTCTAGCTCTCGCCACTCACCTTGTATAGACCAATGTTGCAGCCTCACAGCGTTTTCCAATTTACGAGCGTAGTGGGACAATCATTGCGCATCAATGTCAAATTAAAGAAAAACATTTTTTAATTATCTCTCACTGCACATGTACTGCACGCATCAAACGAAAGCACTACTTCGTACTTTTGAGAGTGTATGTATCGAATATGAATAAAGAGAGGTCTAGTTGAAACATTCAACGTTAAGCATTATGCCGCATAATGCGCTCTCGTGCAATAATTGGAAAACGCTTGAAAAACTACACTTCAAGACTTCCAAATTTTAACCATCAGGGAAGGCCCACTCAAGGAGGTCGTTCCATTTTCTTGCCGTTTTATCATTACATTGTGTACCCGCGTATTTTTATTAATAGTCATATTTTTGAGAATAAATAGGCGGATTATAATGCTAGTCATAAAATATATTACAGATAGAATCGTTTGCCAAACTGCCAATCTGAGTTTGTTGCTATTACAATTAAGATACGAAGTTCATATTGTATTTACCAGTAAGCCTTAGAAAAACTAGAGTAATTGTTCATTATGTTAACTATTTAATTAGATATTGTTAGCATCTAAGAAATTATTTTTGTGTGCTTAAGAGTAATAAGTAAAACTGTGTTAAGTATTATTAGTAATTACGTATGAAAGTTAAAAGATAAATCGTACCTGGATTAGCTCCATCGCGAAATACTTTGGGTAAGTTCCGGTAGGCGAGGAAGTATTGTATGTGCGCCATTTCATGGTGAGCCGTTATGAGGTCCTTCATATCTGGATGTGTACACATTTTGATTCTGAAATAAAATAAATTGTATATTTAATATTAATGTAATAACAGGACTTCATTGAAAATATTTTGATTTAATAAATACGTTAACGTTACCTTGGTTTATTTTATTTTATCATTGTTTTTACTTATATGTATGTAAAATGTATTTTTGATATAAAACGAGAAAAGGCTATCTATTTCGAGAGCTATAAAACTAAACCATGATCATAGCTTAATGCATATTATGACTTGTACCTGCAGCAGGTTTTTGAAAAGTTATTTGATATCTTAAATTTAAATATTGTTTCCCGACCAGCAAAGGATACCTACCCGTCGTTTGCGTCGGGCGCGCGGATTCATACGCTTGCGAATCTTTTAAAATACATTGCCGTTTTTTTTAGAGTAATGGTTATGGCTTTATTAAGATAATAAATAATAATTTACTGCGTTACAGCTGTAGTACATCAAATTTTTTACGGTTATATATTTTCCGAATAATTTGTCACCCCGTATAGATATCTATCTAGATAGGTACGTTTTGAAAATTTAAAGATTTTTGCACACTAGGTATATACTCGGATATACACACATAGACAGATATACTCCAAATTCTTTTTCGTCCTATACCCGCCCAATCAATTTTCACCATTTTTCTCATAATCAATTTTTCCAAACACAAAAAATAAACCAAGTGAAATTGCAAAAAATACATGGCAACATCGTCTTGCGTTCACGTGCTCTGCTAGCTATACGGTCTATAGCGGAACCGTACGTGAGTTGTCAGCGTTTGTGAATTTCCCTGAATTTGTGTAAATTTTTTACTAGAAACATAATCTTTAAAACTTTACTGTATTGTTATTTTTAGATATAGATTTTTTGTTTTATTTTATTCGAGAAGTTCCTTAGATTGAGAATATTATCCTTCAGTTTCGTTCCACACTGTACACATACCTGTAGTCGTGCGTGTTGCAGAAGTCCCAGGCGGAGGGCTGGCAGTGCAGCTGGCGGTCGGGCGGCTGCTGCAGCACGCTCAGCGCCCAGAAGTCGGCCGGCATCGCCGACATGTTCATGGACGCGTAGAACTCCTCCGCCAGTTGGAAGATCGTTAGGGGAGTGAAGCCCTGGTGAATGAACATGTACGTTCGTTGTCATTTTTTAAGGGAGAAATGTATTCGTGGAGGTCGATCGAGGAAGGTGATTAACAGGTTATATTGGGTTGGTATTCTTCTATATATCTTGTGGTGAAAAACCAGGGCTTTTAATCAAAACATTCTTCCGCGTGACATTTGTTACTATGTAACGTTTTTTTTACCAAATAATACTATAAAATCTTACTGCAGTCTAAATTAAGAAAAGATTAGAATTTGTCAAAATTGGAAAACTTCTGGTTCTAAAAACAGCGTCACAGTGTTTCCGGTAACTTCCCGATTATAATGTTATTCGTGATATAACGCTCAAGAGGCAGTGCCTGACCTGTCGGACCATCTCGGGCGTGACGTCGACGAGCTTCTTGCCGGGGTAGGGCAGCGTGTGCGGCGCCAGGCCGGCCCAGCTCTGCCCCCACATGTCGCCCAGCACGTGCGCGGGCACGGGCGCCGAGCGCGAGATGCGCTCCGGCCCGAACGCCTCGCGCAGGCGCCGCCGCACGTACGCGTGCAGCAGCTCGTACAGCGGCTTCACCTGCCGCCCCACATATAACAGGTGTTAACGCTTAATACCGGTCCACGTATATAAAAACTTTACCCCTAAAATTTTGACGATGCATTCAGACGATGATTCTGAATTTTTGGTTTTCAATTTTGCCCATATTATTTTTTTTACGCTTTCAGCTCCGCTAAGTGTAAAATAACAAAATTAAAACGTACAGCAATGTACTTTAAACAAATGGTCACTTGTGGCGCGTGCGTGTCCTACGAGAGCCGTACAATTCTGGTCATGAAATAGGAATTAAATTTAAAACATCAAATAACTTTCAGAATATATAATTCTAAAATAAAATCAAGATCCAAAGGAATCCATAAAAAGAAATAAGATATATAGAGGATAAGTAACAGAGAATATAATAAATGTTTTTAAACATCATACACTGGTTAAAATTTGTATACTTTATACTGGTTATAAACTGATTTAGTGCACTTACCTGTTCCCAAACTTCATCAACTTCCTGTCTCATATTGAAGGAATCGTAGGGGAACATCCAATATGCAGATGCATCAGTAAAATCTGTAACAATTATATAAAATATACAGAAACATTGGCAAAAACACACACAGTAAACATTGCTAATAAAAAAGTTAAAGGCGTTTCTGTTATAACCTTTGCCTTCTTTTAAGAAAATCCATTTATCCTATTGGACCAAATAGAAACGTTGCTGTAAGAAATTGAGTATCAAAAGTGTCACTAACTGTTCAATCGCGCGGCCTGGTTGGTGAGGTCGACGAGCTGCTCGTACAGGTCGCGCAGGCGGCGGCCCGTGTTGCGGCGCCACTCGCTCCACGCGTGCGCCAGCTCGTCCCAGTCGCGCGACGAGCTCATCACGAGCTGCAGCTCGGGCTGCAGGTGCAACCCGCACTTGAACGGCTCGTTGTACGCGCATATCTCCGCGTTATTGTACACGGCCAGCATGTCGTTTATTATGCGGTTATACTGGAAACGGATAAGTCGCGTTACTACTAATAATAAACATCCTCATCCCTATTAATATTATAAATGCTAAAGTAACTCTGTCTGTCTGTCTGGTATGCTTTCACGCCATATTTACTGAACCGATTGCAATGAAATTTGGTACACAGATGGTCTAGAGCCTGAGAAAAGACATAGGCTACTTTTTAATTGGACAAAAGGATTATAAGAGGGGGTGGGTCAAATTTTATATGAAAGTCTACGCGAACGAAGTCGCGAGCAACATATCGTTTTGCATATTAAAAGTAATATATCCATCATGTAAAATACTTTAGGCTTATTAAAATAATAGAACTATTAATTATATGATGAATGCCTCGAGATCTAAATTCTTTATAAAATATTTAATTTAAAAATGGAATGTAATGAATCTGTTAAAAGTATCAATAAGTCTTACCCTGTCTAATTGATCCGGTGGTAGAGCCGCGGGCCCAATGATAGATAGCAGTCGTAGCTGTCTGAATGTAGGGAAATCCCTTATACCATTTCTGGGCAACTGCTGAGCTACTTCCCATAACCCACGTTGAAATAGGGTATACCGTTGTTGAGCGTCCAACTGAAATACAAAAAAAAATCGAAACGATGTTACATTTATTTAGCTTATAAGTCAATATTACGAATTAAGATATAAATAGTCATAATATATAGATTATAAATAGAATAAGTAGCTTTGCATACGAGAACTCGTTTTATTACATCCTATTCCTTACAGTAATTGAGATCTAAAGTCTAGAAAATTACTACACAATTGCAGATAAATCAATGTTATCTGTGATCGTAAATCGTAGTTATAAATCTACTGTTTGATTAAATAGGTATATTCCATAACTGGTTCTAAATCTTTCTATAGTCATTTATTATTTTTAAATCATAAATATTTATTATTATTATCGTAATCTCTGTTAAAATTTCAGCCTCAAACGCATTCACAAACGCCATTGAAACGGATATTATATCAAAGCAGTAAATGTAGAATATAAACATTCTGTAAACCTTTGACTACCCATAACTGAAACTAGACCTCTAAACTAAATTTCAATGTAACTCTTTTTCAATGTTAATCAACAAAACAAGAGCCGTAACTATGAAGGTCAATTAATCAATTATAATCGGATCTATTTTTGTCAACATAATACTCCATTACATTAAGTACCATCTCAACAACGGCTGTACGTGCTTGTTGTTAGCGACTATTAACATTACCGTATTAGTTTGCTGGAGGTAAAGAATTAGCATAACACTTCAAAGGTTTTACGTCTATGGGAACTAAAGACTCCAGGTACTTATGCTTCAAATACAAAATACTGATACGACATTATCTAACAATATCATTTATAGTACAACTTAACACAACAAAAATATCCCGCCTTTATCATTTTAATTGTTTTTTTTTTATTTAATGACCTGATAACAAAGAACTTTAGGTCATATCTTATATATTATTTTTACACTTCACTTCATAAATTTTATTCAAGTCAGTCAGTCGTTTCTTTCTGCCCTTCGTAAAGTGATAGTGATAGTGATAGATGGAGCAATCGAAACGGCGCTACTATGCGCTCTCAAATGAATTCTTCATTTCCTGGACACTTATTAGCTAATTTACTGCATGATTCACTATCACAATCAAAAATTAAATCACTCTATGCACCAAAAAACGAATATTCAATTGAGATTACAAACAGACGCCGTCAGATTCCCGCCAAAACTCCATCTTTTAATGAAACCACAGACTATAACTATTATATTTTATCATTGCCACAGACTGATAAAATTAATGCTACCGAGTACGAAGCTGTGTATTTATTAAAAAATCCTCTAACAAACATTCACAATATTATTATATGAAAAATTGACAAAACATTAAGAAAGTGATTTTTTTTAACGAATACATCATATTTATGATAGATAGGCATGCTGTAAAAATACGAGTATGTTTCATAAAAAGCAAAATAACTCCATAAATTGCAAAAAATGGTAATGACATCAAACCAGAAGTACAAAAATAATTCAAAGTAACGATTGTTCTGCCCCACAATAATTATATCTATTAAAACATGACTCAGTTTGCAATATCGTGATGAAGTTGATGATGGCGATTTGTCACGTAACATGATTCATATGCATGTAACCAAACCTGTGTAAGATGACTTTAAATCTATTTAAATATAAAATACAAATAGATCTTATAACCACTACATCTACAAATGGTAGATACATTTATATGAAGAATATATCTCCTTACAAAAGCCATAGTGTGTATTTTATATATTATTTTTATTAAATATCGTAAAATTTATATCTATGGACTGTGTATTATTTGCTATCAATCCGCGGTCTTGATTTTTTTGAACCTTGAAATGTTGAAAGAGACAAAATAATAATACCAAGTAAATTCGAGTAGGTAATTAGTTTTGTAAAAACAAAAAAACTCTTTATATAACGCTATTGTCGATACAATAGCGTAAATCCGATGATTTAAATGAGTTAATGAAACAATTGTAAAAAATACATTTAATTCATTTACTTAGCTGCCTGATTCATCCGTTCCAAGATGATAATCGCGGAAAATCTCAATTGTCTCGAGCCGACACGGCCAAGTTCAAAATGGCTAACTAATTACGCCCAATGACTTTAATTTACTGCTGTAACTGTGACATAAGAATAAATAAGCTTACCTTACAAAATCAAACGATGGTTTTTGGTACTTAACATTTGCAAGAATTATTTTATTTTAAAAATATGTGTTGCATAAACAAACGAAATACGAATTAAAAGTACACGAACACTTCTTATAAAGTTATAATAACATGAACAACTCCAAACGTACCAATTTTGAATTTCAACGAATTTATTACTCCTCTGTAAATTGTCTAACTGGCCAGCATCGCAAAAGTAAGAAGGTACATAAGTATTCTATACATACTTTTTACGCCACAGAATAATTTAGAAATATTGAATACATAAAAAATAAATTTAAATTTATCAGATTTTAAAATGCTAGTACATTTAGATGTACT
>JADANM010002527.1:8305727-8317669 GCA_026213755.1 Eurema hecabe
AGTACATACTTATAATAACATGAACAACTTCAAACGTTCCAATTTTGAATTTAAAGTAATTAATTACTTCTCTGTAAATCGTCTAACTGGCCAGTATCGCAAAGTAGGTACATATTATATATTCTATACACACTTTTTACGCTACAGAATAATTTAGAAATATTGAATACATAAAATATAAATTTAAATTTATCAGATTTTAAAATGCTAGTACATTTAGATGTACTTGCATGTCGTAGTTGACATTAAAGTCTAAGGTATCATTTTTCTATTGCCTTAAGTGTGTTATAAATTTCTTTATATAAAAATAAAATTTAAAAGTTTAATTCTGAATTTTCCACTTTACATACAGTAAATATGAGTTATAAACGGCATTAAATCAATTCCCACGGTTCAGGCTGACGTACTTGAAACATGTATAACCATTAATTAATTAAACGATGAACAATATACCTATAGTATAAGAAACAGGTAATCTGTTTAAAACTTGAATGAGAAAACATTTATGATAAAAATGCAAAAGTTAATAAACAAAAACCGTATAGAATATTCACGATAGTATAGAATATAAAACTAGTTTTTAGTTCATCATAATTTCTGTTGCACTAGGAAATTTTGTTATAACATTAATATTGAATATATTATAAAATATATGTTAACATGTTTATGGACATAAACTTATTTATGGTTCTTCTCAGCATTTTACAGTATACCCTCAGCACTAACAACTGCTCACGAATTACGTCCGAAATAATATAATTAAAAAAAAGACCTGGTGCTGAAAAGAAGTGCAGACAAACCAGTGTTAATATTATATGTAACCTTAATCTCTCATACAATTTAATATGGCTTTATCTTTAAATTTTTTTTTCACCATAGATGTATGTGTAAGAACTTCCTTAAAACATTATCTAACATTTGTAATTGAAAAGTTTTCAATGACAGCGTACAAAGACTCCCATTATTTCACAGCATCGTTTTTATCGTTCTAAAGGACGTTCGCACGTATGCTTATTTCGCAAGCGTAATGTGACGATGTGACAAATTCGACAAAAAATACTGTTGTACCTAGACATAATCAAAGCCGAAATTATCTCATTTTTTCCGTATATCAAATACAAGCCACGCCGCGCGTTTTTTCTTGCATTTGTGCATGTATTAAACACATAAACCTTCCTTTTGAATCACTCTTATCTGATAAAAAAATATAGTTTTAAAGATTTAAGTACACATAGGGACAGACAGAAGAAAGCCTTTGTTTTATACTATGTAAAGATTTTGCTTAAGAAAATAAATATTAACAATCTTAAAACGATTTTGCCAATGAATTAGTCAATTATGACATTTTTTAAGATTTAATTTATAAATTAAATAGTTGGCTAGACAAACACAAATAAACACATTCAAATCGAGTTCAAGTTTACGCTAAGTACAAACGCATTAAGATGTTAACTAAACCAAAGCTACAATTCTTTCTTTATGTAACTCATTTGCGCATAGCTTTTCATATCTTCATTGGAATATGTGTCTTATGGAAATGGTAGTATGTATGACTAATAGTGCAGAATATTTCAGTAGAATGTGGTAAATTTGCTTGGGAAGGTAAGGTCAGGATCGACGCTGAATGGTGAGCACTTAACATCACGATAAATG
Organism: Eurema hecabe; assembly: GCA_026213755.1. Classification (NCBI taxonomy): domain Eukaryota; kingdom Metazoa; phylum Arthropoda; class Insecta; order Lepidoptera; family Pieridae; genus Terias; species Terias hecabe. Next base: position 8,307,381 of record JADANM010002527.1, read on the forward strand.
GTGTAGGTAGTGTGAATACTACGAGTATGGATATTGTGCAAAACATTAAAAGGTAACTGTCATAGCCATTGAGTTTATTATTTCACTAGTTCTGATATTCTTGGACTAATGCTTATTTTATTTAATTTCAGGATTATGTAGAACCGAGAAGAATTTAATCAGTGACTGAGACAAGTTAATATTACAGACAAGGTGTCGTATATGTAATCTTAGAAATATTATAAACGTGAAAGTTTGTGTGTATGTTTGGATGTTTGTTACTCTATAATGCAACAAATACTGAATGGATTTGGTTAAAATTCGTTATGTAGATAGAATAAAACCTAGATTAACACAGGATAGGTACTATATATTCCCGGGTATCCGGCGAACGTCTAGTTTTTCAATTAAACTAAATTAAGCCTAAGACAGTCAAGCTACGGATGAGTTAGATAAGTCATAAGATATGTTTTAATGTAAGTAATACTGTTTATGGAAATTGAGTCTAGGTAAATATAAAGTAAACTTGAATATTAACTGCTTTATGTAAAGCAAAAAATTAAAGCTTCAGTGTCATGACCGTGAGAAATGTACCGAAGCGAGGGCACGAAATGTATTAATCGACCATTGTACGTACCCTTTGTATTTCTTAATGACAAAAAGCGACATTCGAACAATTACTATGTTTGCTATTTATTATGTCCAATAATATTATTTTGATGCCATGGGAACTACCAAAATTAATTAATAGACAGAAATATGGACAAATAATTTTAAGCATTTTAATTTTCTGATCTCTAATTTTTAATACTCGGTAGTCGGTACTCAAACTCAGTGACTAAGCATTTTCGATTTGAAAAATATCACTTGATGAAAGAAGAGAATGAAGGAATGATACTATAATGGGAGACGAGATTTTTTCCAAAGAAAACTTAGTTTTAAGTTGCGTAATACATTAACACACAATATTTCTGTTTCCGACCATCGATTGGTGTCGGGACATCCTGTCATTTAGCCTATTGTTATTGTAGACAACAATCGAATAACAACTGTAACAAATTTCTTAAAAATATTTATAAACGCTATTCAAAAGCTTCTGCAATACTCAGAATGTTAGAATAATTAAGTTGATATTTTGACCCGCAACATAAATTGATCCGTCCAAAATGATTTGCAAACATTTTGGTATTATTTTTTAATAAGTAGTCTAAATGATTATTAACGTTTTGTAATTCAAATTTATAAGAAGACTAGCTGGCGCGTGCCCATTTCGTTAGGCATAATGTTAAAATCCCTTTTTTTATAAAGCCTATGACACTCAGCAATAATGTGGCTTTCTATTGGTGAAAGAATGTTAAAAATCGGTTCAGTAGATCCCGAGATTTCCCCTTACAATTTAACAAACCACAAAGTTTGCTTCTTTATAATATTAGTATTATAGATAGGATGCTGTATCAAACGTAAACATCGAAAATTATATTTATTCCGAAGATTCGATGTCGCTGGTTAGGTACATTAGAAATTGTGACGTTTAGAAAATTATGAGCTAGTTTTCTCATAAAACAATAGTTTAAGATCATCCGTTTAGTCATTGTTACGGTGTGATTACGCATTATTTTCTTTCTCATTTCTGTTATAGGTTTCTACCTTTATTATTTTTAAATTACAGTATAATACTTATGTTATGAAAATGCATCATCAGCAAGCAAATGTAATCCTGTGTAATAAATTAAACATACGATATACATATGTACATTATGAGGAATCATCTCAGAAATTAAAGTAAAGATTGCCTATATATTCATAAGAATACTGTTTGTATTGAGTTTCTCACAAGTTAAAGTTATTTTTACAATCTTTTATACGTACATGCATTGTTTATTTGATAGCCATCTGAATACTCTACTGTAATTTAGTTATAATGGACACAAAGATAACGTAGGTAAAAACCTTGGATATAAAATTATACTTTATCCAGTAAAGAAATATGATGTACATATATTTAGACATTGCATATTATATCAATATAATTCTGCCTATAAAATATCCTGCAACCTTCTATTTTTCTTAACATCTTTGTATGAATAGTTTTTTTTTCTTAATTTGCATAATTAAGTGAAAAATCCACTAAACATTGCATGTAAAATTGTAAAAAGGTTCAGTACTTACAGCGGCATGTTGAGTTGCATCATTTACATCAGTTTCGAAATTCCATTGCGCGGCAACATTGTTCGTGCACTCCTTCGATGCCTGTTCGTCAGCCTGCTTCAAGAAATCCCTTATTTGATGCAAGCTTGCTTGATTTTCCCTATTGTGTATGCTATTAGTATTAATATCTCTATTAATGTCAAACGGATTTGCTCCTACAAAATTCGGATCGTTCCGTACAAAGTTAGGGTCGTTGCGACGAAAGTTGGGATCGCTGTTAATGTCTATTCTATCATCACGGTTCCTGTCATCAAAAGGACGCAACGTGGAGCTAGATCCACCTCCATAGTTTACGTTGGGATACCCATTATTACTAATAACCGGAGTTATTCCACTAAATGGCGTCGACGAAGGAAACCCCGCTGGCGACACAGAGCTTTGTGGTCGACCTGTGCTGTACTGAAAGTTTCTATTTGACTCAAAATTATTTCCCAGGCTTGATTGAGTGCTGGATAAACCAAATCCATACGGATTTCTTTGAGTTGATGACACTTGCGGTAACGGCGGGAGATCCAGCTGAGGGTCTGCGAAAATCAAAACCGGCAAGAGGAATAGCCGCAGCCAGAGGCTTAGAATTACTTTAGCTTGTACACAAGCCATTTCTGGCAAGTCGGGGTATCGTTATCAATGTCCTAGTTACAGATGTACTATATTATCGCGTCTTCACTGATGGTAGGCAATGGTGCGTGGTACTTGGTTGCACTCGCGACGGCAACTGTGTTTGGTTTACGCCTGTTTGAACTCAGGCCGTGTGAATTGCCTTTGTTTTCTGTGCGTCTGTCCAAGTACGAAGTTAGAAGACCTTGTATTGGTAGGTAAGGATTAATCACTGCTCGTGGAAGCTAGGTGCTAATTTGACATATTCCATGTTAAGAGCGCTCCAGTGGAAGTGTCTTAGATACAGCCCAAGGATATTATCCTTATAAATATAATAATAAGAATAAAAATTTAATTATATTTTACAATAATTTTTCCATTACATTTTTGTTTTACTAAAAATAACAATACCATTTGAGTACGAGTTACAATTCGATACTATTCGAACCTATACTAGCTTGTGTCGTAGGCCTGCAACCCTTCCTTTGACAAGTAAAATTATATAAATGCACAAAAGTTTTAATTTTAGCAATACTTATTTAATTTAGACAAAGAAAATTCGATATTAAATTTTATTTACATATTAATTAAGATAGATACGAGCGTTCAACGGAAATAAGCTTAGTGCGTGTCAGGGTACAAATAAATACATATAGAGAACTCAACTATGATATTTTTTTGTTTTTTTTTTACCAATTTTTACAGTTAGTGATTTTTTGGTTGGGCATGTATATCAAAAATACTAAATTTATATAATGCATATTTTTGTTACGTAGAATACTATCATGGTTTTTAATTTTTCTTAAGAAGGGAAAAAATAGCCCCATTTTTTCAAAAATTAAAAAAGTATAGCTTTAGTGTTTTGATAAGACCTATATAACGACAATTCACATCATTTACCTACTTTACGAGTAGGGAAGGTCCCAAAAAAATGGTCTTCATGGACCATACGAAAATTTTATTTTTCTAGCATTAACGAACGAACATGATCAAACACAATATCTCATTTTTGCTAAGACGTGTTTTTTTGTTTGACAGTTTTTTTTTAATTAAGTTCTGTACAATAATAATCGGTAAATTACTGAACAGCATTAACCAACGTCACTTTTAGGTCTAATCCTTAAATAGTACTTACTTAAAATAGTACTACATAGTGATATATAATTACAAATAACTATTGCATAACACAATATGTTTCACCTGGCCCACCTTAGAATCTCGTAATGTTTCAAAGGCTTTTTAAACGAAAGTGTATTAATGAGTGTTTAGTTACATCAGTTTTGTAAGGTGCATATCTCAGGTCTGTTACACCGTTTTACAATTAGTCCCATCGTGCTTCGAATATATTTTAAAACGATACTATACTAAGGATAAATTTAAAGTAAAATAAATACCTTCGTAATACTAAAGATGTATTACATCAATATATGTATAATGAATTTTAACTATGAGTATCTGGGAAAGTCGAGTATGTTTAAATTTTTTCAATATTTACACAACTTCCAAAGTAGTAAATGCTGGTCTAATTGCTTCATAAAAAATATTTATGACTAAGGTGAAGCACAAAGATAACGAAAAGAAAGTGTATGAATGTGAATGTATGAAGTTGTTTAGTCATTATTTCAAAAATAAGAAAACATCCATGTCGGTGTATCAGACATTTTTGAGTCGATTTGAATATTATTAAATAATTGAAACGACTTTTCAAAAATCATCTTGAGAACAGAAGTTTGATGGAAAACTTAAACAAAACGCAAAATGCGTAACATCTTGTCATCTAGGCAGTTTTCCTTTTGTCCTCGTTACCGTGGGAACCTACGATAATATACGCAAGTGTATCATTACAGGCCTAGTTATGCGTCGCATACAAAATATATGTAATTGTTAGACTCAATGATTTTTATGAATAGGACAACCTTAATGTATAAAATGTACATAGCTTATGTCTTAGTGAATTTGTCTCTCAATCTCTCTTTTATACGGCATCAGCATGAAACTGAAACAGAAGTTAGTAAAAAGTGTAATTTTAATATGGATTATAAATTTATAGGCAATATAAAACTGTTGCTATCAACAGGAAATATAAGTTTATGCACAAGTGATTCTATATTAACTTTTAAGTATTCTTCAAGTGCAATAGTCTCTATTTTCATTTTACGGTAATATATAACTATAGGACTGCATGAAAGTGGACTTAATGTAATATCTCTGATAGAAGTTATGTAAATATTGTGATTTGTGACCCTTATTTGCATTATATCATAATTTTTGGTTGTTTCAAAAATATTATTGTATGAATGTGTACACTTATATCTTTACTATATTCAGTAGCATTAGTATACTTAGTAAAATATAATATACCGTACAAGTGCGAGTGAGACCCGCCTTAAGAACATACCGTACCTTATAGTTTTTTTCCAATGCGCACAACATATTCATATTCCTTTCATATTCCTCATTTTTCTCGTAAGCATACATTTCAATTTACTCTTTCTATATTTTCTGAAGATATTTCAATAGATCTGAAGCCGATCGTTGAGTTACAAATTTTACCCCTTATGAGTGGTCTGTTATAATTCGATCATATCTATAAAAACTTAACCTGGTACTAAATACTTAATGGTACACTTGCATTAATTTTATTAAGCATCAGTTATACCTAAAAGGTAAGGTATAAGGTAAAATATATCTTGAAGATTAGTGTGACCAACAGCTTTTACCTTGAGATGGCCATAACGTGCAGCTACGGCAGCAGCCATTCCGTGGCTACTCGTGCGCGTTATGAATAGAGATAATTGTATTATGACAAGATGGCCTTTGTCATTGTAGATTTAGATTTATTGTAATCATTTTAACGGCTCGTCGTAATCATTTTATAGCGTAGTTCAGAACAAATTGAGTTATGCGATATCTTTCCAGTTTATCGGTTAGAGCAGTGTGACAAATCTTATAAGAGGTACAGTACACTACAAAAGTTGTTAAACGGTCAACTTTACAAAACATCTTGAAATTAAACAAATTTAGTTAAATTGATATAACCTGTATTTTGGCAATTATTAAAATGTTGTGTATTTTCACACAGATTCTATTATATTTGTGCGTTTTGGTGTTATGACGTCCTTTTAAAGACGATTGTACAATTTTTTAAGAGATGGATTGGATCTTGGATGATTTAGATGCAATTAAAAATGCTCTTTTTACCCGCTATAATCCAGTATATCAAAGTGATAGTATTTAGTATTAAGAGCTTTAAGGTAGCATAAATAAAAGTACATAAATCTTGATTATTTTAAAACAATTATTTTATGCGATTACTTTTAATATATTTTGCTATAAATGCCAGAGATTAATTAACATACAAATGAATTATTTCTCACTGTGTTACTGAACTTAGTCACGACGCAAATTAAGCTTTAGTTTTAATTTTTGCAAGACGTGAACAATTTTTTATAGGTCTCATTGTGGTTAGGATGTAAAAACTACGTATTATATCGACTCAATTGTTGTTAACTTTTTGGGAGACGGAAGTAATATATTTGCAAGTATCTTGAGAGATTCTGAAACCTTTGCTAAAAACAATAAAAGTTAAATCACCGCTACGGTTTAATATGTTAAACATACAAGTCCCAAATAAATGAATTTTCTTGAAATTGCATAACGTAGCGAAGTGGCAATACCGACGTATTCACTATCGATTGTGTTAATTTCAGATTGTAATCTATCTGAATACCAAACTTCTCCCAATCAGATTTTTCGTTAAACAGTAAGAAATATTCAAATATTCATACATCACGAATCTTTTGTTTGTATTATATTAGTAAAATTTACAAATTTCCACCACAATAAATATTTCGTCGTAAAACGGATTGAGATGGTCTTAATATTCGAACAATACGTACTAGTTTAAATAAATAATTAAATAATAAATGGAAGTGCAAACCAAATAGCAATATCACGTTCGCCTTTTGTATTTTTCTATTTGTCACTCTGTAGGTCACGGCTGAAACGTTTGATTGTGTGACTTCCCTCCATTGAAAGGATTTTACACTTTGCTATGACATCATTCTAAGTTTAGAACGAATTTAAAAACTTAAAAATGTAGTAGATACATACGAATTATATTTGTTAACGATATAGAATAATTAATAAAACACACAATTAATACTATGCTTTAATTACAAGGCTAGTTCTTTAAATATTTCGCAAGTCTTTCTTGGAATCCAGATTGATCCATGTAGTTTCGTTGTTCTTGAGTGCAGTATTCTGAAAAATATAAAGAATTATACTTAGGTATACTATATTTTATATAAACTATTCAGTACTGGTGATATAATCTATTAATTCGTATTTTGTTTCTAAGTATCACACTTATCTATAAATGGTCGAGAGTTATTTATTTACGTATAATAATAAAAAAATGTGTAAGTCTAGTTTCGATTCGCAATTAAACCCAAGTGCCATTAAGTACGTGTATACGAACCAATAAAATGTTCTATTTTGCATATGCAACGATAATATTATCTTAGCCAAATTATTTCTATGTCTAAAAGCATAATACTATAACGTTTTTTAAAATTCTTACGGATTTTGCTAGACTCCCAACCAATGTATTCTCCTGTGCGAGCATTTTCCGCCTTTAACCATTCATATAGAGGTTCGAAATACTCCATGAGTCCACTGGCGTCCATATTTCTTTGTCCGGTGATAGCCTCCATTGCGTCTGGCCATGGTTTAGAAGAGCCAAGTTGCAGCATATTTCTACAGAAAAAAACACACATATCAATGAAGTCTTTGGAGTTATTTGAAAATTTTTTTTAGTAGCCTGTAGGGATCCCACTGCTTGGCAAGGGCCTCTCCCAAACATTTTGGAGGAACATTATTTGATATAATGACGTTCGATTATGAAACATTATGATGTAAACTTTTTTGTAATTGTTTACTCAGTCAGATTAGATACATCTTTATCATGAATAAATATGTATGTAATGAAATATACAACACCTGAGTTATAATAATATATACTTACCTAAAAGCCTCGCCCGCAGCGGTACTGTTGTATATGTCACAATTATATAACGGCTTGCTGGAATCGCCAGGTGTATATTCCCCAGCCAGCTTACAAAGTGACCGATGGAATTGAAACTGAATTATGTAGGAGATATAGTACCTGAAACAATTGTCATAATGTTAGTTGTGTATTTCTTTCTCTTAGGGAATCGAAAAGAAAGGTGCACAATAACCTGATGCATGAACATTAAAAATTATGCCGAATTATTCATGATTGTTATCAGTAAGTCTTTCATCAATAGTAATTGCCATTAATAGTCTAAAATACTGATAGATCAATGTTCGACAAGTTGAATTTGATAGGTAAATACATTGGTAACATACCGCATATATTCGACATCAGCAGAAACGTGATATTTTGCAGCTGGATCAAAGTCGTTTTCAGTACGAGTAGTGGGAGGTTCTATACCTTGAATAGACTCTCGCAGTTGCCAAAAGTGACAATTATAATCTCTGGGTGTTGTTGTACCACGGAAAACCCCGTAACGATATATGTCTAGTAAATAAGCAAATGGAAGAAAAACTATTTTTTCCAAGCCCTGAAAATAGTCAATTGCAATTAATAAAGTTTAATAAGAAAAATGTTAAGGGTTAAGGGTTTAAAAAGATTAAGGGCTGACCATTTTGTAAAGTTGGTTTATATTTGATTCGTTGTCTTCTGGACTATCTTCTAACAGACCTATCAGTTTTAAGTGTTTTGTTGTCGATACAGATAGAGCAATGACGTCACCGACTGCTTCATGAAAACCTGAAAATGAAGAAGTATAATTTAAATGTATTATATCGTAATTCGTAATTATTACTCACCAAAAATAAAAATGAATACTATTTTTGTATAAGATATAGTTAAATAATAAAAAAATATAATAAAAAAATCGTTTATAAGTTTTTTGCTCATAATAATCGACTTCATGTTAAATTACCAAAACATTCCTATAATCATTGTATCATTGTATTATAGTTATAAGCTAAATAAATAACTCATTTTTCAGACCTGGATTAGCGCCTTGCCTGTAAACAACCGGCAGGTCTTTGTATTGCAGATAATATTGAATGTGACCCATTTCATGGTGAGTTGTCGTGAAGAAGTCACTTGTTATTGATGTACATTGTTTTATTCTGTAAGTGCAACAAAATGATGTTCGAAACGTATTAATAAATTATGTATTGAAATGGCTGTGGCTGTGGGCTTTTATTTTTTTATTCAGGATTCTTAGGCTTGTAAATTGGACAAGTGCTTTAAAGAGCCGCTTTAAAGCTCTTATTAATTGCAGACAAAAACAAACCTCTTATTTTTTCTGATACACGGAATATTTGATAGTTGATTTTTATGTTCTCGTTGTTTGTTGGTCAATATTTTTCTTGTTTCTGCGGTTGGTTGGTTACAATGGTAAATTAAAAACCTTCTTAAAATTTATATATAGAGATATGTACGAAAATCATTTACAGTTAGCCTAAGGGGGTTTTTACTTAATTTGACAGGTCATGTATTTGTACTTATGTTTAGAAATATTATTGCTTTACCAAAATAGTTTACCTAAAATCTTCTCCATCAAAGAAATCCCAAGCTGAAGCGTGACAAACCATATCCCGTCCGTCATCGGGCTTTTCAATAATTGACCTCTCCCAGAACAAGTCCGGCATTCCACTGAGATTGAGAGATTTGAAGAAATCTTCTGCTGTTGTGAAAAACTTCAAGACGGTATAATTCTAAAAAAACATTATATTCATCATTATGAGATAAAAATGATATTATAAAATTAAGAAAATAAGCTCGTTAATTTGTAAAAACAACGTTCAAAATATATCTTTATGAGTAAAACCACGGAAAACAGGTAGCAGGGTAAACCCCATTGTTTGTTTGGGTATTCCTCGGATTAATAAAGGGCGTTTTTACACCACTTACTCATAATAAGACTTTACATTTTCTTCTTAGATAGATAGATTAGATAATAAAGATCTTGTAATATTTTTACCTGTTTGACCAATGCCTCAGTGACATCAACTTCAGGTTTCTCTATGTAGGGCTTAGTGAAGTCTTCAACATTACCCCACGTTTGAGCCCAGATATTACCTTAACATTATTTTCCGATTAAATTAAAATAAACTGTACAATGTACTAGGAACATAAAGCGAAATATTAGCTAAATTAAAAAAACAATTGCGTTAAGTTCCAAACATAACGTTACGTAAACTTGTCTGTCTTTGTAAAAAAAAACTATTTAGAACAGTTTATAAAGTTAAAAAATAATTTATGTATCTTTAATTTATTTAAGATATAATTTACCTAATAGATGTGCTGGTATAGGACCCTTAGCAGGCACAACCTCTTCACCGTACTTCTGACGCAAGTGTCTTCGAACATAGGCATGTATCTGTTCATACAGTGGCTTTACTTGCGACCACAGATTCGCTAATTGATCTTCTATATCCGATGT
>JADANM010002527.1:8358043-8406835 GCA_026213755.1 Eurema hecabe
GATATATTATTTTCTCAAATTATTGTAACACAAAACAATTTTTATATTGGTTATAGATTTTCATCACAGTATAAATAATTAGAATAGCAATTTAAAAAAAGCTAAAAAATAAGTATTTGAAAAGTCGTTCTAAATTTTTAAGACCACATAATACTAGTTTGCATACTTACGTAACTAATGTTAGTGGTGTTTTATTTTAAAAGGTTTTCCATATTCACTCGATTTCTAAAAGTGACACTCGTCTTTTCAAACTATTTAACATCATAATCCGATTTTATCCGGTTATTCAATAAATCTATTTATTAACCGTGAGCAAATGTTGAGTTAAACACGCTTAGAATTCACATGCAGCGTAATATGATGTGAATTATACTGATTAAATACAGCATAATGCGATCTTAATGAACTGTCTTTCACTTTCACATGCAATTATATGTTAATAATTTACTAGCTTAAAATTTGATTGTAATAATTTATTATTCTATTACTATAACCTTTTTAGTGTAAGTAGTTATTTAAATCTAACAGAAATGATATAGGAATTTGTCGAATGAGATAAAATAACTTCAAATATTTCGTGTACCATGCGGTTGCGACTTTTATAGTTTCTACAACGTCTTTTCATTTTTGTCCTTTGATCCAGCTCACATTTCCTCGTCAATTAAAATTTCTGTTTCATAATTAAAATTGTATTTATACCTAGAGCCGCAGCATTTTGTAACTACATAGATCGTCGCGGGAGTGAATCGCATCAAAATTCGTATGTTTAAATTTTTCCAAATTACTTATAGCGTCAACTAATATAGATTTAAAATCATAATAACAAGCTAAATTTATATGTACGTATTTATGTAAAAGACGACTCTTATTACGATCTATAAACAATGTCGCAATAAATTATAAGCATTTGTAAATAAAGCCTAATCTCCCGATAACATTTACATATTATTCAAATAACGCGGTAGGTATGTAGTTAATTGCTTATAAACTTTCTATCAAATTCTGCTCGTCCACTCTCTCTCCTTGCGTAAAAGCTTTTTATATTAATGTTAATTGAATGTGAGGGAACAAACAAAAAACATAAAATATTTCGAAACACAGGTCGTTGTAACATACGTACGAAAAAGTCGTGTATAAAAGTTGTTTAATTTCGCCCCTTTGTGTTTAAAACAAGAAAAGGTAGAACATTTTGCGCGGTCAAAGTAAAAACAAACGCTAAATTTTAAATATATTTTTTAATTTAACTTTATTCTGTCGTAGAAATTGTATGAGACGAATATTATCTATTTATTTTTCTTGCACTGTTAAAAGATTAAATAAATCACGATGTTTGACATTATATACGTTAGCTCCATTGTAACGAACACCATTGAAATATAATATGAACCATTCAATAAAAATGAAGCCTACGCTTGTTCGTACCATAAACATACAAAATTACTCATAAGAAACATAATTAATTAAACCCACGACAACCCACTTGCCTAATACCTACAGCAATATGGTAGGTCGTAGGTGACTGTAGCGTCTAAGGTTAAGGTCGTTTTATGACTCGTCTTCCACCTAAAGTGTTTTGTAATATCTACAGCAGGTACTAGCTTTTGCCTGGAACTATTCAATATTTATGTTAAGGACGACGAAAGAATTGTTCAATTTGTAAGAATGTCTCGACTTAGCAAACATTTTTTATTCGTGGGATGTAATATGTACCTAATTGATTGATACTAGTGTCACTGTATTATTTTATACTTAATATATTAAATAAATACATTTATCAAATAAGATTACATTACATTTAGAGACACACATTATTTTATAATACATGCATGCATATAAGACAGCAAGCTATAAAGAAGTAAAAGAGTAGAACCGACCTTAATATTTCGTAATTGAGGTACCCGAAAATACAAACTCGTCTTCACATTATAGTAAGAAAAATTTAAGGAACATCACTAATTACGGTACCAGTCACCGATATAGCGAATTGTGATATTCTCAAATTACCTAACAGTGTGTTAGTAGAGATTCATCTTTGTAAAAGACATTCTTGCAGACCACGAATCCCTCAATAGTAAAATGTTTGCCCTTGTTGAATATTGATGCAGCTGCTATAAAAGACTGATCTCTTCAGTCTTCACTAGACATGCTCGCTGTGACCTAGTTGCCTTACAAGGTGGTCACGGCTTTATCCGACGCACTTGCACCCGCTAATTAAAGGGATTCACGGTGAATGTCGCTAATTTAAAACTTGACACTGTTACATTTTGCGGCATTATTACACTAGTAAACGTAAGTAAAACTTATAATAGTATAAGTTTTATTTGTAAAATTATAACTTAAAAATGCTTCACATGTACCTACTACTAAAATCTTGGCAATTACGTGAAAGAAAAAACGATTTATTTAATGTCTCTATGTTATAATATGAAAAAGCCTGAACTAAATTAAATTTATATTCGAGTTTATAATGCGAAAGTATAACAAATGACATACGAAGAAAACTATTATATTATGTACCTACTAGGTTTTTATTACTAGGCCGTTGGACTTGGCTACGATAACGATACGTGATCCGTGGCTTTTGAAGATAGAATAAAGAATACAATCGATACTGTTTATATAGGCAGATAACTAAAAGTACTAAGTAAGAATTTTTGTAGGATTCATAACGCTTAAATTATAATGTATCCCTAAATGGAAGCCATGTGCCAACTACATTACGAATTATAATCTTTGGCGTAGGAAGAATTAAAATCCATGTGGGTGCCAAGATCACTTAGGTCAAATTTCAAGTTCATGATTCGATTGTTAGTGTCGCTTGTAGTCTTAGTAGTAGTAGTCAAAGTTTTTATTCCAGATACGATATGTTTACGTCTAGATAATTAGTTAGAAATTTGTTGTATGCTGCATTATAATGCGGTCCCTGTGTGTTACTAACTAATACCTAAGCTTCGCAACTTCGACGCGCGCTATCATTCCAAACTTACTTTATTACTTTCGCCAACAATGTATGAGAAAAGTTAACAACAACGTCGGGATGCGTTAGGTTATTTTTTTTTATTCCGTTTAACATACTATGGAGCAGCGTAGTATTTTATTAGACCGATAAATCGATTTTTTAAAGGTATGATCTGTTCAAAAATTTTGGTCTATATCAATCAACCGCGAGTGCTTTTTGACATTTGTGACTACCTCCACCTATGAACTGTCGTACACTTATCGAAACACAATGAAATGCCATTACTTAAAGTAAACTTAAGTTTATTATTTCCAAAGGCTTAGATAACCTGACGATCCTATTATAAAAGCAATCCGCTGTGTAGTCTGTAGGTATAGTGCCCTAGTAAAGGTTGCCCTATTTCATATTTTCTTGCAATCCCACATCAGGGGCTATTTTTATCTCAAACAAAGACTCGGCCGATCGCTCATTAATTACATAAGAGTAGAGCATTGACCGCGTAACCCAATACTCGGCCGTTCGACCTTAATATGATCGATTATTATGCACCGATTCACTTCTGACGTATCCTTTACTTAAATTATAAATAATATTTTCACTTTTTAATGCGTTTGTTAGTGATGTAGATGGGAGAGTGTTGTATTCTGCCCTTAACGCCAGCGATTTTAGTCCCAATTCACGAATATACAAGCCGTAACGAAAGGCATAGTCTTTTTATTCTTAAGATGACTATTTTAAGAAAACATATTCATGGCAACATTATTAGATTACTTTTATAGACATGACTATATTATGTATATATATCTATATTATGTGTATATATGACTATTTTAGTTTTAACTATAAAACATATCGAATGAGAGATATAAAAATAAAAGCCCATTCACTGAATGGATACCATAAAAATATATTCTTTATTATTTTTGGGTACAAATGAACGTTAGAATATCATGGTTGTTAAATAATATAGAAGTATTTGTTCAGCTGCGAATAGATAAATTGTTTCCACGTTGCAATTGGAATATTTATGATGGGGTTTTTTATATTTCTAATAAAGGGGATGCATTAATAAAAACAGGATCTGAAATGTGTTAGGGAGAATTGATTTCATCTGTTAATTTTCATACACCTTAATAAAATAAAAGTAACCTTAACAGGTAACAGGTAGGTTTTAAGTCCTAATAATAATTCAAGATTTCTACTTGTTTTACATACAACTCTACCTTTAACGATACATCCCTTTTAAGAGATTAATTCACCTTCTGTTCCCAACACAGCAATAATGCGAACGAGCTCGCGGCCACGGTAATTACATGAATTATAAACAATCTTAGATTACTCTTTGAATCCGTAAATATTTTCCTCGCCCAATTCCCCATTTCTAAGCCCTTTTAACAAATTTAGGCTGAACCGTTGGCTGTAGTATAACATACATGTGCTTAATATTTAATTCTCATTGTGAACTTATTATTAAATAACACGAATACGTTCCGCGAAAACTGAAACAAAGGGGATAGAAACAAATTCTTGGCATAAAATATTCAAAGAACGAAGCGCTGTAAGGTAATGTTTAAGGAATAAATGAAAACATCGTTTGAGCAAAAAACGTCGAGTTATTTCAAATATTGTGGAAATTCATAACTAAAGTAGAGAAGGTTTAAGATTAAGGTGATTAAAAATAAATTAAATTGCGGATTTAAATTTATTGGCCTCGTTTTTATTATTGATAAATTAATGAGAAACAGTCATGCACTATTTAATATCGACAGGAGTGATGGTAATAAAAATAAATCAATATTACCTTAATTGTTCAAATTTTCGCTAGAGCAGTCTCATAAAAACACCAATTTAATATGCTGTGAAAATAATATAATAAAACGAATAGGGGTAAACATTTAAAGAGAAAAGCAATTGCATCACGCTACATTAACCGACGAACGGAATTGTAGCGAGCAAATGGTTTCGGAAAAACTACAAATTGATTCCAAAGAGCTATTACAATTTTGTCGAACTTCAAGTGAGGGATTTACACCAAATCGGTTCAAATTGGAAACCTTTATTTAAAGACTTTCAATAAATACTTACATTCGAACAAAGTAGTTATTAGTCGTTTTTCACGATGTATTTCTTTCATTTTTGTTGGATTTTTGGACTAGGTAGTGCTCTATATATGACTTCGTCTGCGTGGTCGTAAAGATACATAAAAAATATTTTTACATTAACATAAAAGATAATAATATTTCTTTGATATACTTTTGACATTTTAATATACAGTAAGGATTTCCAAGATCAAGAAAAAATCTGTCTGTAATTGAATTGAATAAAGCTTGTTACCGTAACTCACTTAAAGGTTCACTTGCGGATTGTTCGAAAGTTGCCTCGATAATGCTTTTATCAACAATTTCATTTTTCTTTAAGTTCTTTAATATTATTAGAAATTAAACGGTTTAACAACTGGCTTATTTTCTAGACCAACTTAGCACGTCAACCGTGAAAATTAAAAAAATTGAATTTTAATATATATATATATATATATAATACGATATGACAGTTCAATAACTTTAAAAATACAGGATCAAAAGGACCAAAAATGGTTGTATTCTTCAGATTACTTACGATTGCATCCCATAAAACTGTTACAATTTCCTTATCCCGCTTCTTTCTGAGATCATGGTAGGAGATTGATATTGTAGCCACGTATTTACTGGGCCAATGAGTCTCAACATCTGATGACTCAGAGTGGGGAGCGTCGGTGTAGTGCACCTCTGCCCGGAGTTGGTAAGTTGAAGAAGTGAAGAACCCGTGAAGCTGCAGATATTGTCCTTGGAGACTTGTGCAGTAATGTATAATCACTTGATACTTTAAATAAAGGTTCCATTCATTCAGTCTGTAGGTTAGTTAGAAATCAATTATAATACATAAACAAACAGAGAAGCCGAACTCGTCTGCACCCCGCTCCGGATTTGCATTGCTATTCACCCTGCAACTCTGAGCTGAAAGCGTAAGGTAATTTTAAAGGTTAATTAAAAAACTTTTCGGGCCCTGAAATATCTTTAACAACACAAAGCAGACACAAGTTTTGATGTATATTAACTGAACTGTAGTTCTAGATCTTATTTTAATTGGTAAAAGGGTAGGTTTACTTAGTGATTTCAATTCATAAAAATATAAGTGTACATATTAACCTTTTTGTAAATTTATAAAGTAAGTAATCTCTAATGTCTCAAATTTGTGAAATTGACAATGAAAGTTCTTTCTACCGATTTACCTTATCTTAATAATATTGTAAGTTTTAATACCGTCTTTATATAAAGTTGGATACCGTCGTTATCATTCAATAAACGGGTTAATATTATTTCATAGTCATCGGACTAAATTATAGTATGATGGTAAATTGGAATCAATGATATTCGATTACTAGCCAATACTGATATTGGCTTGTGCATCAGCACAAAGCAAAAGCTAGTTTCTTTTAATTGAAATGTACTTATAAAGTAATACAAACAATTATTATTATTATTACGAGTTAGAAACAAATTGTAGATTCAAAAAAACTACTGCTCATACGTGTTTGAATGAATGACTAAACTTGCATATGTTATTGAACAAGACCTCCGCATAAGTGCGGCACAGTCATGTGTTCTCATTCGCAACAATAAAACTTATAAGCTGTTCGCCAAAAATGGCGAAACCCGATGTTCTATTGTTTTCTTCGCAAGGTACAGGAAACCTCCCGTATTCGGCTATCCGCCATTTGGCACACGATGCATACTAAATCTGGCCTTTGTATTGATTTTATAACCCGATGACGTTTATTAATTTATACAAATAAACGTCATCGAATCATTAAAATCTCCTAATAGTAAAATTTCTACTTCTTCGTAAATAATGACTTTAAAATGTCATAGGGGATACTTCTCATGCTGTAGGAAATTAGTTTTCTCATTTGATTTATTATATTATTGAAATTTGGCATTCATCTCTAATGAAGTCGTGAAAATTGGATTTAGATAAAAATGTAATAGTTAATTAATATACTGCAGCAAAATGAAAATTAAAAAGAGTATATATATAATATTTTGCAGCGCCGATGCGATTCTTATGATTACATAGACATAATAGACATTCCAGCGATTTAATTATAATTTCTTCAAAAACCCATTGCTTACTTGTGATTTTTTGAGGACGTTCAATGTCTTTGAAATTTCTTCATAGGTATTATTTATGTGATTTAACTTATATTTGTAGAATTAAGAGCGAACTACGTGCGTATTGTTTGGGCGGGACAATCACAGGTGGTTTTGAATAAATTACATATTATCCTTGTTAAATATTTACCAATTAAATATTTACAAACGAGAAAATGTAAATTTGTAATTGTGTTATTCTATTGATATAGTCTACAAAGTGGATGAAATTGGAAAGGTATAATTTTAAACGAGCTAATAATTAAACTATCAGATTGTATATGGATGTATGTACGTAGTTTGCTTTTTCATATATAATACGATATAAATAAAAGAACCTATTATACTCAAGTATAGACATACGTAAGACTAGGAGACTTGCATGAAAAAGATGAAAGTTAATAAAGTAAATAACATAAGAGAGGTAGGTGTTGTAAAACTGTTACATAAAGAAAATAAAAATGTTTTTAACATAACTAATAATATACTAGTAATTTATATAAATATGATTGTATCGAACTCTTTAGCAGATTGAAAAAGTTATAAAATGAATTTACGGCACGTTACCTATCTAAGTTTATTTTCTTTTACAACACAAATAGGATGCTACCACTTGATGCTGATTTTGTAACAATTTATGAGGCAAACTTTCAACACATTGTGGCATCTGATATGATTTATTTCGGCCATTTGAAAGACGCTCTCATATCTACAATTGTTAACTGAAATTTATCATGTTCTAGATACTTACAGAATTTCCGATTTGTACTTTATATATGTTTGCAGCTATATATATAAGGTGATTTGAAAGCTTAGAGGAACTTATAGAAGTATGTGTAATGTAAATAAAGTAGGTACCTCCGTGTTTTATGCGGCGAAATTTCTCAATCACGCTTATAATTTTTTTTCAGATGTTATATATCTACAGTTACAACTTTTTGGTATAGAACTGTTGCAGTTGCAGTGTAGGGCTTCAGGGTCGCTATATGTTTAATGGGTCGACCGATCGAGGATCTTTTCTTTAGTCCTTTTAGAAAATTTACATCCTCCTAATTAACAAATAAAAATAGTATTATATTGCTAGAAATTAAATATTAGCTTCAATTAAAAACCTTACCTTCAATTAATAAAATTATCTTTAAAACCAGGTAAATCCACTATTCCAACTCAAACGCGAGCTTTAAAAGCCTTTCAATTCCCTTTTGAGAGACTGCATTCATGTCCAAGATGTCCATCAAAACAGATGTCTCAATATATTTCATTGATCATATTTAAAATACGATTAATGCTAAACACTATTTAATAGAGCCTTAGTTCATCATTCTATTATTATTTTCGTTTTTATAACGATATGATTCTCACAAAGTTTCGAAACGTACCTAAATGTTTTGCGGTAGGAAAAAATTCAAAATCACTTTAAAAGATCCAGACATATCCAAAGATAGCCTATAACTTTACAAGCGCACCTAGCTCTTCTTAATAGGAGTACAGATAAGGTTCAAATAGTCCAGTCACGTTATCGACCGCTAGCGCCCAACAAAACTACAAAGTAATTAAAATGACATCAGACGATCCGATGTTTTCCTTTTTCAAGCCATTTGTTCATTCAATTTGCAGTTGCCCAGAAAATCTAGTCGTTGTGACGTGCATTTTAATTATAAAACCAATTAAATGTCCGCGACTACGGTGCGGTTATGTCAGATTTCTAACGTTTATTTTTGTTTGCTATCATGATTTCCCCCTTTGATAATCACGTTTACCTGAGAATACAGTGACATTTTAATTGTAGTGGTATTTAGAAGCGATTGCAAGGATGTTGTGGAACAGTTATCTTCGCAAGACTGCTTTTGAATGCTTAATATATATTTAATATCTACATTCAACTAGATTTAATTTTATGGCAAGTTTTAAAAGCTTTACCCTTTTTATATATTGTTCTAGAAGTACAGAGTAATTAATAAATGTTATGTTATAAAGTGCAGCACAAAAAACAAAAGCTATTAAGAGCGTAATAGTTAGTGCTTGCAAATAAATGAGACGGCGGTAAAATTGTGCGGTTACGACGTCAACAGAACCGTATTCTAACCCGTGATACATTTAAGGTTGAAGCTGTTTGCTTCTGACAGGTAATGGCTTTATGTACATTATGTGTGGTACATAATAATATTTTTTGAAACATTATTGTCACAATTGTTCCTTTTTTAAGAGCAAACGTCAATGTTAACTGTAATGAATTTGGATAAAGAACTTCAGACCATTTTATTGACTTAAATTTTCTGATTACACATGACTGATTAGAAGTATTTACACACAACATTTGAAGTCTAAACTAGAGAGTAGATAATAAGTTAACACGATCGTCGATCACCCACTACGGCTTTAACATCACTTAGGCCAGCTTTGTGTTCTTTATAAATATCGTAGGAGTCCATTCATTGTAATTAAATATTACAGAAAATTTTCTGTAATATCAAATAAAGTAAAAGCCAATTGTCTTTTAATATAATTGTTTAATTATTTAATGAGTTTCAGTCATAAATGCTGATAATAATTAATTTCCTTTTTCTCCACAGGTATGTTACTGCGATACTAATATGCGATGTTATCTTGGTAAGCAAATATTGTAAGAATTTTGCCATTTCTCTGGTGCTAATTATATTGCCAAACGGTTTTATAAATAAGATAGAAAACGTTTCCAATAACATACAAGCAGAACAATAATTATAACAACATTAATTCCTTCGGTATGACCTAATAATAAAAAAATTAAACTGTCCGTGAGCTAATAACAATTAATTATATGCGTAATATATAGCGAATTGCGATTCTCAGCCTCGGTATCGCTTAATATTCTTTAATTTTAATTTTCTCTTCCCGCTTTGGCAACATCAACACGTCACGGGTAAATAAACAAAGTTAGCTCGCGATGTTTATGTGTTGCCATCAAAAACTCCATCAATATGATGAGTCGTTTTACGGCACCCAGCATGGAGGTCCTAATAAACATAATATATGATGCGCCGTATTATTATTAATGTGACAAGGTTGACATTAATATACGTTCTAAAATATGCCACTTTTCTTAACATTTACACTGTTGTATTGTAAAAACTTTTCTAAAGTTCATTTTAAAGTACGTAATTTATGGACTACTACGAATTATTTTCACGTACAAAACACACGATTATTTTAATATTAGGTAATAAGATTAAGTTAAATTTTTAATATGATTTGATATCACCACAAAAAGTTATATTTGGAATAAAATTTTACTTACTTTTCCGATCTGTAATTGGAACAATAAGATAATTTACTAGGAAATAACTTGAAATAATATGAGCTAACCTAGAAAACAGAATAAATTGTTTATTCTGTTTTCTGAGCTAACAAAGTTTAATAAGTTTAGGATTGTGGCCTCTGTAAGAAATATTTTATGCAATGTGGTATTAATTTACTTACAGTTTTTCAGATAGGATTATATATCAAAAAGCTATTACTTAATTTTAAATATGTAGTCGTAATCCGCTGCCTTGTTTTAGGTAGTAATACAGCGAAAATTAGCTTTGTTTTATACTATATACCTAGCTAGTTGAAAACTTCACAGTTGTTGTTTCACTGTGCGACGTTAGCATAGGTCCATTACTACGGGATATGACATCAGGAATCACAATGTGTGGCCCCGCTGCGCGCCGCGTACGGGCATACGGTGTATCATATTATTTGCGTATTACCAGCGACTACCGAGTGTCACTGTACCGTTCAGTCTATTTTATAGGTCATAGTTTGTTAAGCACGCTCGTTGTTGCGATGCATCAGCCTATTCGATTATTTTTACTTTACTCATATCACTTGAAATGGTAAATAGCATATAAAATATATTTTTTGTTGAAAATAATATGACGAGCTCAATGTACAATTTTTTTTAAATAGTATTTTGTGCTCATAATTTTTCGTCAATTTTTTAAACTGTAATCGGTGAATTGTTATTTTAATGACCCTTTCTTTAACACATGAATTCGTATCCTAGTACTTAATAACCTCTTAAATGATATCGAAGTAAATGAAATACTCTCAAGAACATTACCATTACATACGAATAGCATGCAAGTCTTTTCAATTTCAATTTACACTCGCGCATAATTAATTATTCTGTAAGCTTACCTTACCACCTGAGCTTATAAGGTTACGGCGGAAAGTGTACATTCAATGTACCTACAGTGGTAAGAATAAACTAAATAATTCCGAAGTATTTTAAATATTTAAAAATATGTTCCAATGTATAAATTTTACTGTACTTTACTGTCTCTGTTATATCCTTATGGAATTCCTTGCCTCTTAATATTAGAAAAGCACAAATACTAAACTCCTTCAAACACCTAGTACAAAAACACTATCTCTCTATTGCGTTAAATTCAACCTAGTTTATTTTTAGTATGTAGTTTATGTGTATGCATGTGTGTATGTATGTATGTATGGATATATGTATGTATACTTGTATTATCTGTATAATTATGTATTTAATATAATACTAATGTTGCACTTTCGCCACCGTTCTTAAATATATTGATATTGTATGATTTTTCACTTGTTTGGTTGCCTGACAGAAATCACTTTGTAGTGATAAGGCCGCCAGTTACAATATTTCTAATAGTTTTTAAGATTATTTAATTGCAACATACGTATTGTAACAAAGAATAAATAAATAAATAAATAACTTTAACCCTTACCTTGAATAGTCAACAATAATATTTAAAATCGAAAAAAACTAATTACAACTTTGCTGTTTCATTTTATTTAAAATGAATAAGAACGATTGCCATATAAATTATAAATTTTAATTTTTCTATGTTTGTTGGCCTTAGCCTTACACTGACAAATGATGTGGTTTTCATTAGTAAACAAAACCATACCAACTTTCATGCTCTTAGTAATTTCAATGACATAACTGCAAATTGAGTCCACACGTGCATTCCGAATGCATTCCCAATATTCTGAATTCGTATTCAGAAGACTATTTGATACTTTCCGATATCAAATGTGAATGACATTTGAATTTACTCGCCCGTACTGTTCTCCATTTATTTGACATCTCAATGAATAGTATGGCGAATGGTTTCCTGGATGTTGTGGGCTGTATTCCCAATGGTGTGTGGTTAATACGCATGGAAATTTTAATCAACATCGGCTATATTATAATTAAGGATAGGCATATGAAGTGATAAAGGAAATATGTTTCTTTGTAATAAAATGTATTAAGCTAGTGAAAATAATTTTACATCAGTTTTTAAATAGAACTAACATAAACTTTGTTATATCTTCTATACTTCAGGAGTGCGTCCGGCTCGACTCACCACTTCGTAGTATAAAAAAATACTTATTGTAGTAATAATTGATCTATATAGTTAATATATATTATATATTTTCTGCTTAGAATAGTGTCAAATACAAAATTTCATATCTTCTTGTATCTTTGTCATAATTTATTGTTTATCTGTGGTACTTACAATATTACCTGTCAGGTGTCATTGTTAAGACTCAGCCAATCAGCTGAAAACCTCGTGGCGGGCTATAAAGCTAATACCCTCTAATGTTTTGGCAACATTAATCTTAAACCCGTTCTGGGATTGTACGTTGATGAGAATGGGCCGGCACAATCGTATCTTAATGGATTGAACCAATAGCGATTTATAACGTTGACTTACGTTCCAAAGCTGAACAAACAATATTTCAGTTAGTCTATTGTTACACAGAGTACTGACGAGATGCTTCGAGAGAATTCTAGAACAAAGTATTTTTTCCTTTTTAACTGGATTTTTGCAGTAAAAAATTAATTAAATGGAGAGAAATATAAGCACATTTATTCGAAACGTAAATCGTTATTTAAACTGTGTTAATTTCTTTAATTAACAAAGCCACTATATCGTAGCAAATCGCCCACAAAAACATATCAAACAAAAAATATTTATTAATAAAACTAATGCTTACTCCAAAACAAGTACAAAAGGACGTCGAATTTAAAAAAAAGGCATCACAACATTTATTGTTTGCGCAAACCGAAAGCAGTGCGGTATTTAAGTCCATATTCTATGCATGTATGCGAGTTCACGTCTCTCGTTAGGGCTGCGCGAATTCAAAGCCTGTTAAAATTTCAGCCGTACAATCCATTTACACCAACCTCCTATGTTTTGAAATTTCATTGTTCTTACAAATTCGTAGCCTTAAAACAAAATAATAAAGGAACCTAAGGAAGCATAGTCCTTAGGTAATTCGAACAGCGATACGAAGACTGTTGTATGTAAGAGCGGTTTTAAGTTTTTTTCTACATTTTTACGTATACGTCAATACGTTGGTTGTTTTTTTTTTAAATAGTAAAAGAGATAACAGGGGAGAGGAAGTAACAGCGTGGGATTCAAATTTTTAAACCTTCTTCACTTTTCAATTCGCGATGACAATTCAAACAAGACGCTATAATTAACAGACCTATTTGTTTTGACTATCGGTGGACCGATTTGGATACCACTGTGTCCTATGCTAGAACTCCTTTTTAACTAGACGTAACATTTGTACTATCGCCATTGCCGTACCATAAAGATGATGTCAGCATCCCTACCAGACTACTACTTTAACACAAACATTAGTTTAAAAACTCGTTAATGCATGCAAACAAAATGCAAACTTGCAGTTAAATCGTCTGCTGATTCAAAGCTTATGTAGGTACGTATTTACCGTGTGTTAACATTATGGATTTGACCATCTACCATCCATTACTAGGAAAATATTGAAACATATTGTTTTGAACTATTTCCATAAATAAAAGATTTATTCATGCTTCAATTCAAAACAATTATCTCATACTGTTTGTATAATAATGAAATTTGACTCCAAAGGAATAAAAAAATATTTTTATATTTCTACCAAATTTCAGATGTGAAACCTATAAAAGCTGCGAAAACAACTGTTTGTATTTTGATGGTAACAATCAATAAAAATCAAAACGCATATTCACCAGGGCTAACGTTTTTATAAGATTGAAAATATAAATATAATTAATATTCTACTAAGGCACTTCACTAAAAGATTATATAAGAAATATTCTATTATAAAATCGTTTAAAGTGTTTGTGTGTTTAAAACTACAGTTTAAACGCTGTTATTTGTTTAACAAATGAACGATATGTTTACAAACAACGGTATAATCGAATAGCATCATCAATATCGTCAAATTACCTCCCCTGCAATCTATTGCAGTAATCACTCTAGTGCCCTGTTTTACTGCAGTTTTATTTCTTCCAACGGCTATTATCAGAGGAAGTTAATCGTTGCGATAGAAACGCTGAAAGTAAATTGAGTTTTATGGGCCGTATTAGTTTCGTAGTTTTAATGAAAATGATATAAAAATATATAACAGTCCAGCGGAAAGAAGGGTGACTCATCGGCCATCGCGCTAGTTATAGCGGAAAATTTATTTTATTTTCAAAAGTCTATTGAAGTATTTCTTATTCGCAACTGGGTTACATTTTAACGATAATTATTTTGCTTTATATTTGGCTTCTTATTTCTACTGAAACTAAGGTTAGTACCTTTGACACATATAAGGATATTAATGGTCAAGAAAATAATTACAAATAGTTCAATAACAATAATGCATTATATTTTCCATTGAGCAATTTTTTAACAAAAATGCTTTATCAGGAGTAGTTTTCAATTTACTAAGATTAAATAGGACCCTTACCTACCAGTGATGAATTACTCTTCGTCATAAACAAATCGGGACCTCTCTGATGTGCCTCAATGATTGCTTCTAACATATTGCTTATCTTCCTCTAGCGACACTTGTGTTCTTGTGACAAATTTACATCTGTAAGAAGAATGGAATCTTTTCTGTGCTGATAATTTTTAAAGGGCAAATAGGCAAAATTGTATGGCTTCAATTATGATGCCTAGTATCACAAAGCTCTTTTCCTTTCACTTGATCGAACTGTAATTTTCCCGGAAAACTTACAATAATAAATTAAAATCTGTTCTAAGAACGGTAGCGATGCTCACAGTTTCTTTTGTGCGCTCTGGAATAAAAAAAACACTATAATTAAGTATTTATTGAGAAACGCTTCAAAGTGAATATCAAATAACACGGCCGATTGGAAGTAATGGACGCTCGAGTATAAAATCTGCTTAGGCGGTCCGTTTACGTACACTAATCCTATTACAAGTTGGGGCACTTCGAGCTCCTTGATACCTGATTTGTTGTGTGTAATAAGTTTGTAGTTCGCTTATTCACATTAACGCAAGAATCGCAGACATTTATCTTTAATAGAAGACGAGAAGATGTTATATATATGTAAATAGTTCACTTCCATTCAATCCATTATGACGGGTTTAATTGTTTGAAGAATTCACTTACTTGCTTGCACCTTTATAGCCACTAATAAAACCGGTATTAATAAAGTAATGTTGGTATAGTAAAAACAAATAGCTACATCCGTCAATTATAAAACGCCGGCGCTGTGAATTGAACACAGCTGATGATGAAACCTGCATATCACTGCTTACTAATATAATAAGTGCACAAGTTTGTAAAAGTGTAGAATGTTTGCTAATCTTTCACGGTAAAATTACAAAATGAATTTAGCCTTAAATTTGGCATGAAGGTAGATAGGTCCCTATTTTAACTGATAACATATTTTAATCGCGATATTGCGAAAGCTATGCGTGTAAAATTCCCACAAATACGAATTAGGTATATATATTATATACTTATACGTAATAGAAATATGTATACGTAAACCTGTTTAAAGCATTAGTACTCTTAATTAATGGGCCCAATATGAGCCACATTAAAACAAATTTCGGCACTCCAACGGATACTTTCCCGCACCCTTCATCCCAAAAATATTCCATAAACCCTTTTATCTTATCACCGCCCCACCTTTAACGCTCCCGATTTCATAAACAACGAATTGACGGCACCCCTTTACATAGCATTATTTCCGACTCAGTTTATACTTTTGCGTTTTGTTTTCCCCGTTTTCCAGTAATTTCCTCCATTGGAGTCTTACTGTACCGTATTATCATATTGTATTTTGCTGAATGGGATTTTATTGATGCAATTTCATTTGAATATGATAAAGGTATTTCAATATTTGATATACGAGTATGTTTATAAAAAAGTGTGGTTGTGTCTACGTTCTTTTCTATTTAAAAAAAAAAACGTTTTTTAGATAATAGGCTTCATCGTGTCTTTTTGCACTACACCTGTAGGTTCGAATTAATATTATTTCGTAGTATTTTTATCAATATGATTGATTAGTTTTGAACGCTTTTTTATTAAGGGGAGAATGAATCAAGTTAAAAAAATTCTGGAAAAAACTGCTTACTGCCTTATATTAACTTCTTTAATAGCTATACTGAGCCATATAGCCTATAATGTTTTAATGCGGTTACTCAAGCCTCAAATGAAGGGTTGGACCTTTGTTCTCCACAAGGGTGTAATATACTAACGTTACATGTCTTAACTTTATCTAACGGTAATTTACTTACGCATATTGACTCAATGACTAATTTCGTTTACTAAGGAGAAGACTATTAAACATAGAAATACAAACCAAAATATTAAAGAGCAAAGATTACAACAAAATACAAAAAATTGATATCAACTTGCTTTCATAATATTATTTTCCCAAGTAATAAACAGCATAAGAAATCAGGAGCTGAGCCAGATAAAAGAAATTTAGGCTAATAGCCAAAAAATCCTTACATACGCATTACCGGGTAATAAAACCGTAATAGCCCATTACAAAGTTTTTATGTGAACAACTTCTCGAATCGGAAGCTGTTACTCGCCGGTAATTAAAATTATGGCGATCGGCGTCTACAATATTATAGAAATTGTGTTTAGGACTTTTTTCTATTCAAATATCAGTAATGTTCTCGCTTACTTTTTATAAAAGCAGACTATTTTTAAACCACAAAATGTATATATATGTATTTTTTAAATAATGGAATAAATTTTATGTATAATAAATACTAAAAGTTAAATAAAGATTCTGACGTACTTTGGATATCAGAATGGAACATTTATATTTAAAAATCTATTCCGCTTCGCAATTCGCATTCACCTACGCTCCGCGATCACAGAAACATAAATTTTATGACAAAGTCGTAATTCAAATTGGATCAGCGGGAAGAAATAGCTTTAATTTGGGGAAAGTACGATGCGTATCTGTGTAACAAAATGTCCCACGGTAAAAATGTTGTATACGAAATTGGAAAACGAGGGGTGGTATTATGAAGTTCGCAATTTATGAGCACCAATCCTCGGACTGCACCTGCTACTGTGTGGAGTTCTTAAACGAGATTTAGAGAACAATGCCCGGCTATTTTCTTTTACGTTACAAAATATAAATAGGATGCTTTTATTAAATAAAGCCCCGGAAACATTTTGGAGGGCCATATTTGAATATTTAACGTTAAGAAAAGGAAACCTTCAAAAAATTTAATCGATATATTCTCATTCGAATATAATTGCAATAAGTTACTTATTCCTTAAAATGCTCCCTTTCACAGCACGCTTTCATGTCGTAGCGTCCCAAAGGATGAGTTTGCAGGTGCATTTACATACGTCATTAGTTGCCATAGCACTGACTGCAGCGTTTGACGGCAAATACGACTTCACTCAGATCGATATGCTCCGTCTAGGTGTGAATTAGATGATTAATGTGTGTTATGTTTACACTTAAATGATACACCCTTACAACAATCAATCAAGCTGATCCCTAAACTAATTGTTTGCGGATGTGACTGGCTTTAATTAAGTCTACTAGTTTCAATTGTAAGCCAAAAGCGAGAAATTGTTGCCAAAGGTAATATCGCTTTAAACGTCAAAGTTTATACCTTCGTCATGATATGATCTATTATTAAATATATCTAGAAGACATATTGATATTATAAGAAGATAAATGCTTCATTGATTTCATTCAAAGTGACAAGCGACAAGTGACGTTATACATAAGTAAAAGTATTAAAATTATAATTAATACATATATCTATTATTACAGGTGCACTAAAAGAAATTATAGGTGATATTATTATTACTTGTCCTAATTATTCTTGCTTTGATTACAAAGTATAAATTATTTAATATAACTTTCTGTTATATAATTTATTGTGAACTCATAACTACTGGCGTAAAAATAGAAAGGTTTACGAGTTAGATGTCGTACTAAACTATTTTCTTATAGATAGGTATATGTTTTTTGAGTTTGAAAGATCGAGAGTGCTTAAGGTTGTGTTAGCTGAAAATTGCTTGAGACGTTTTATAATTATTGAAGGCAGAAGAGAAATCGAACAAACGTTACTAAGCAAATATACCCGAGTGAAGTATCACATGTAAGGACTTTTTTGGGCAAAATTAATTATATTGGATGTTAGAAGAGGGAAGGCATAATAGTTTTGGGTTGTTATCGTACGATACGACACGGCTATCGTGATTTAATGTGTTTTTATTAATTGTAACTATTTTTCTTAATAAGTAAGCAAGTAAGGTAAGAATTGCAGTCCCTCGCTCCTCTCCCTCATTTGTCCGCTTTATTTACAAAAAAAAGTCTAATGCAAAATAATAATATGATTATTAATAGAATTTATATTTGTGTTAAGCACATTTTGAGCGTTCCCTCGACTATATTGTAATTTACACCAGCGAAGTATTATACAAGCTTCAGTTTAATTGAATTTTCCGCGACTCAAAAGTACCGTAACCGCCAATGAACGGGAACATATTGTCGTGACATGTAATCGCCGATTATGCAATATAAAGCCTGCACATGCCTTTATGAATTTATTTTAACATATACCTTTTTTTGAGAGGACAAAATCTTCTTTCGGATACCCGTTCCCCCCGGGAGAACACACTCAAAACGTGCATGCACCGATTAAACCTCCTCGGTATTCCTCCATACACCTTGTGACGGACTATCAGGTACGCGCTAATAAATCTCTAAAACATAAAAATCTCATCTTTTACTCAGATAAACAACATAGACGTAACTTTAATACATAATTTAATATATTATATTCTATTTCAAACATAACCTAAGCAATAGAATCAAAAAGATATCAATTATATTTTAAAATGCAGTCGTTAGAAAATTGAGATTTTAATTTATTTTTCTACCAAATCATTACTATTTTTAGAAACGAGTATGAATGTATCCTTAACTCAACGCAGTCGGCAGTACTTAATTTCAAGTTTATTTAGTCAAAAGGAAGCAAAAAAAATGTTCTACAGAGTAGGTAGGTACTCACAATTTTGCGGCCCTCCTTCGGAAAGTCCGCCCACAAAGGACTTATTTCCAAGATGTCTATTGTTCATGTATTTTTAATCGTCTCCTCGTTATCTTTGCAATGGCCCACAGATGGTCACGACGGTTTAATTGGAAAACGCTCTGAAATGGATATCCTCAGTTTTACTTCAACTGTAATAGAATTATGACTTCAGTATTTTGTATGTAAAGAGAGAATTCAGAAAATGAAAATGAAAATATTTTCATTTTTCATATTTTATTTATTAAATGTACTTAATAAACATGCTGTGTTGGAGGCTGAGAATAATTAATTATTAAATGTATTTAATAAAAAAATATTGAGTTGTCTACGACATAATGCTTTCATATTTATAATTTATTTATTTATTTAACACTTAGTTACACTTTACACAGAGTTCAATAAATATTTTCATAATACTGTAAGTCATGTCTGGATAAAATATGTACGACAAACTGTCAATAAAATATATATAGATTAGAACATCGTTTTAAAAAATATTCTCAGCCTCCAACACAGCATGTCGGCTGACGTTTATTTGTTGTTCAAGAATGAATGGCTCAGAGGACGTCCCGGCGAAAATCCACTACAATGGATGAAGGAGGACGTCCAGATACTTATTGTTACCCACGTTAAACTGTGTTTGGAAATATACGACCAAATAATATGAACAAGAGCTCGCTGACCGTTGTGTTATTGTATGCATCTCGCTGACCTAAATGTTTAGCTGACAATTTTTTATATGTAGGTATATATAATTTTAACGGAATGCATTGTGTATTTTTAAAATAAAAAAGTAAATTTATTTTAAATTTTAACGCAATGTTTGTCTGTGCGTTTAGTATGTTTGATTAAGATAATACACTTAAAACAGAATTCTTGAAATTAATCGATCAATCTTATTTTCCTTAAGAAAAGCGTATCAAAAATGTGATTAATTCGCGTTATGTTGAAATCAAATATTTCTTGAAGAATATAAATATTATTTATTATTCCATTAAGGAAGTATTAAAGGTATAAGGGAAATGTCCTGTTTTACCAGTATCGTATGTTTTCTCGAGAAATGTTTTCTATTTGAGGGACATGCTGCGAATTTTGATAGCCTCTTGGGGTGTAAAATTGCGTAAAAATGTTCCTCACAGCGGTCTAGTAAACAACCGTTAAGTTTCGAAGTATTTGTTTATTTAGTTTGAGTTATTTAAATCAATAAATCGTAAAATTCGGGTCTTTTATTTAAAATTTAAAATTGTTGTCTTTATAATTTTGAATTTTAAACGTACTTCCCTTATGGTTGTTATATAAATAAAATAGAAAAATCTTCAAGTTTTTTATTTGCTAAATTGTCATAAATTACATGACATTTCTTTCCCGTAATGCGTTTTTCAAGTAATGGTATCTTAGCCGAACTACTATGATAAACCACTTCGATTAACAATTAATAACATTTTAACATTGCTATAATCTTAGAAGTAATAACACATCATCACATCCGTCCATTGAATTCCACGAACCTGGATCGTAGAACTAGGACAAAATAGATTGAAATCAAAAGTGACCTTTCGCTTAGATAGCAGTATCGTTTCACTGCGTTTACCTGTTTAATAGGCACAAAGGCAGAAATAATCTAACATCAATTCAATATAGCCCATCGTAATTGTATGAAGTTAATTTAGCGGATTGCTTTGTGTCCTCAGAGAGACTGACGACTGATTGGATTGGCATAGAGGACTCATTGTGTTTGCATGTTACGGATATTGGCTGGTGTCGAATATGATGCCGCATATATACTATAATAAAATAAATTTGAACACACCAGCGAAAAAAAAAATTAAATAACTTATCGTCTCTTCTTAGACAGTTTTATCCCTTTAAATCATTTAGTAATAGAACATCATGACGCTTTTTTTCGTAGGTTTTAAGTATAAGGTAAGATGATGAGTAAGCCAAAGTTAATAGTATAGGTATTGTTTCATAGACAGTAAATTAACATAATTATAATGACAGTGATTCAAAATGTTTTTATTGAAGTATAACTATTCACAAGAGTAGGTTCTATTTAAATTATGGTTTTCGCCGAAGCAATTTATATATTTTCACTGAAATGCGACTGCTATTTTGATTTCAATAGATCTCTCCCTTCCTGTGAAACCGAGTGAATAATTGTGCGTTATCATGTTTCTTGTAGATACAGTAAGTGTAAGTAATGCTTTCGTGACGTAAGCATGAAATTATAGATATAAATACATATTATGTAAGTTATACTCTACGTCGTTATCTCCAATACCTTTATGAGAAAAAAAGCAATAATACCTACTTCTGTTTATTTAATTAAATAACGACTTGTAGTATAGATTTGCTTTGTAATATATTACAAACCATTACATAGATAGATGTCATTGTCATCCCGCAGCTGTACATATACCTACAGCTAGACATAGTCCGTGAAAAGCAATTCAGTCATGTGTGCGTTTATTGAAACCGATATTTGACCCTTTCAAAACTTATAAAGCATTTATAATGAATTAACTACATATAAAATATAAATGTATCTATTTATAAATATTTAAGCGTTTTCTTTTAAACCTGCAAGAAAAACCATAATTTTTAATAATCTGGATACATGACTCTTGCTCTTACAAATTTACCTTACCTTTAAAGTTCGATATTAATAACGAGCTAAGAAATTGTATGAATAGAGAGAAAAATAAGTTTCTTAAAATCCGTTGATGGGCTCGGGTTATGCATACAAACATTTCTTCTTCTTTCTGCAAAAGAAATTAAGCTAGTTATCTTTTAATATCTTAATAGTTACCTATTAGAAACAAACGAAATTATTTTAACGTACATGATATTACAACTTGAGTGGTTTACGATTCCATTTTCACATATTTTTAAGACACATGTAACATAAAAAATAAGACATTTAATTAAGATTTGCTTTAATATAATTACTAATAGAACACGGGAATGTTGTATAAAAGGTTCATCTCAGTATAAAGCACTATACCCCGAGGATTACAAGGTAAGCCACCCAATAATGAGACAAAGGTCATTGCCCTTGCCCAGGGGTGTAGTTTTTAATAAGATCGCTACTAGGTATACTACGTATACTGCTAATTCAGCTACCTTCTGAAATTAGTAATTCCAGCAAAGTTGGATTGAACTTACAGTCATTTCAAATATTAAAACGATTTTTGACCCTAAAATTGGAGTGTAATTTAATTGGAGCTTGCTATATTATAAGTCGAGAACGACTAATTTTAATCATTTTTAATATGGAGAACCAAGCTTTATAATAATGTCATTGGTAATAATGGGGGTGAAGCCACCAGGCGAGACTAGTCTTAACATAATAAAGCTTTTCATGAGGCCGTGTGTTTGACTGAAAATAATTTAATTCAGTCCAAATTTAAACTACCATTTCACGGTAATTTTGTCAATCTCGGTGCCAATATATCTATCTGTAAACGATATATTTTACATTCGAGTAATTTCCAATTTAAGTCCAATTATTTAGTAGCTGCTTATAAATCAAAGCAATTTATATTATTATTAATTAAATGTAAACTGTTATTGACATTACATCAACACACATATGTTTTAGAACACATACATATGTGTATGTACATATTTCGATTACTGTATGCATGAGTTGAATCGAATATTACATTTCAAATATTTATAATTTAAAATAATGTGTATGTATAACAAAAGTGTCTAAAAAAGTGTTCTTGGTTCATAATAATTTCAATATTAAAATACTTCTATCAAAATCAAATTTTGAAGGGTAGATATAAATATTTATTTATCTACTAAAGTAAATTATTTAAATTCTGTAGGCAGACATGCGAATGTCGGTTTTATTCTAGATGTTGTTTTCGTCAAATTCATTAATGTGAAAAAGGGCAAAAATAAATCAATGAAAAGGAAAGCGTTCTTTCCATGTTAATATAACAACATATTATTATGTTATTCAGAGTAACCACAATTGACGGGTATACTGAGACATACTTAATTAGTGTTAGAAAAAGGTACAACGACTGCCATAAACATGTTAAGGTTTTAGTTTTAACAACTCTATGTTTATATAAGTAATACGTGTCGGGAAAACAGAGTATCGTAGACGAGTTCTTAACTCACACCATCAATCATTTAGGCAAGACTTGTATATGTAATACCTACACCTACGAGCCCTTAACAATGATATTCGAAACTGTAAAAGGTTTTTTATCTTAAAGTTTGTACTGTATTTACTTGAACATACAACTCTATATTATAGTAAAAATATTAGTGTACAATACAAAGTGTTTTAAGTATATTTTAGTCAGTTTTGTGTCAGGTCAAAGAATAATTTGTCATATTTGAAACTTACAAAAGCCAACACATTTCAGAATATTCGTCGTACAACCTCTCTAGAGATCCTATAACAAGTGAAACATTCACTACAAGGCAAACAGCGTATCGTAGAGTTGTCTCCCATCAATCATTCAGACGACTGTGTCTACACCCAAACTGTCGACATGAATATTGAGACGCTTGACACTTGTAACTTGAACGCTATTTAATGTCTGCTTCAGGTAGTTTCAGGGTCGTAGTTCTCAAGCCATTATAATAGTAATTTTAGTTAAAAGCTTGTGTGTGTGAAGTTTTATGATTGATGCGTTGTTTTATAAGTGTAGTCGCAAACTAAACATAGAAGAAAACGCATTAAGTATGATTGATATACATATAGGTACTATGTTTCAATATCAAACTTTAACATATGAATTATTTTAGGCTCTCTAAAAATTGATTCTAGAGCTGGAAACTAAAACTCTACAATACTTATGTAAAACACAGACGTTTCCAAAGCTTCGTCCTTGTCTTTCTTTTGTCTTGCCGGCTAGACATATTTTTATCACAGTTTAACGAGTACAAAAGTGTTTGTAAGCTTACATCCTTTTTAGTATACTTTTTAGCGTAATTACCTACTTATAAAAACTTTTATATGCATTGAGATTACAATTGTTAGAATTTTATATGACAAGTTTAAATATGTAGGTACCTATATATTCTCTCTCGCTTATTTTATTTTCTACACAGAGAAACAAAAGTTGAGAAATAATGACGCTGCATATTAAAATACGTACTTATTGTGAATGATGTATGAAAGCAGACGCGTCATGATGGGAGATTAAAACGTTATAATGATTGTATTAATACAATAGTCTATAATTTTGTCTTTAAGATTTTTATGTTTTATGGTATACGCTTAAGCAAATATTTAATTTAAACGATATACGTAACGAGTAAGTATACATTATTGCCCCTAAAAATATTGTTAAAATAGACGAGTATGGATTAAATTATACTAATTAAACTGATAATTTAGCTATCACTAGGGATAGCAATATTGCTTATAAAACGTTGAATGTTTCTATACAAACATTTCCGAACTGAGCCCTCTGAGTCTCTCGTACAGTTAAAATTAAAATTCAATGCATTTTACGAGAGTTTACTAGCAATATGTGAACAAAGGGTACAAGAGGGAAATTCCTAAACGATGCTCAAAGGAGCTCGCAGCCTCCACCGATGCCGAGAGCTTTCGACGAGCCTGTCGTGCTACACTCAAATCACCTGCTTTTCATGTTACAGTTTACATTGGATGCCCGCTTGATTGCTTTTACTAATAGTTCCTTTGTAAGAGTGAGATTTTGTGATGTTGATCGATTGATGATATTAAAGTGTAGTTAAAAAATATATATTTTTTTAATTTATCAATATAGATATATGTAAGTATTTTGCAAAGGTTGGCTAGAATGATACTTATGTAATAATTTTAGTACAGTTTTCATTTTGGAAAGCTCCATACAATACTAAGGAAATCTATATAAATGAATTTGATTATGACGTTCAGTGTCAGATCTTATGAAAGGCATGCTTTTATGTTTTCTGATATTTCATTTAGATATTGAATAGAGAAAAAAGAAGTTGTAACGTTTCAAAAAAAGTTAAAGCTTTAAAATATATCGATATAGTCTACTTTGTTTGGAGTAACTAATAAACATTAAGATAAAAACCCAATGTAAACGTTTTAACATTTATTTGAGCGTTCGCGGGTTTGTTTCAGTTAATTAAAAACAATAAAGCTTCGGAATTGTCTATTAAAAGCAGGCCCGGGAAATATGATATTTTTATCAACCATTTGCAGGATGAATGATAGGGTAAATTACGTAAGTAGTTACTTATTTTATTCTTATAGCTTTATGTTTAATATTGTTTAACAACAAAACAAAAACTTTATAAATATAAAAAAAATGTTTTGGTAACAAATATTATATTACGTGTAAGTTATGAATCAATATAATAAATAAAACGACAGGTTTACTTTTGTTGCTGTTAAAGTAAAAAAATATTTCCATATCTGGTAAATCGTGGTACTAATATAATCAAGGAGTTTTAGCAATCGCGTGTTTATATCACTTAGTACTTTTAAGATATGCCACTAGATGGTGCTAATACACATTTCTGAAAATTTGTTACAGCGCCCTCTAGGTAAATATAGTAGAATCATTTTCTAGTAAAGGAACGAATTATATGCTTAAGCTAATTTACGGTAGATGGCACTATTATCATAATGTTATTTTAAAATAGTTTACTTATTACCAAGCGTTAAACAAATTAAAATTATTTCATTATATAATATCTTCTGCAAACTACCTAAAACTTACAAGCCACTTACAAAACTCGAAATAAAATGTTTATAAAAAGAAAATAATAGATATAAATTTTCAAAGAAAAAATAGTTTTATGGTTTTTATCTATTAAAAATGTGTAAAAGAGAACTCCGCCATGACAGCGATTCAACACTGCCGTGACCAGGATTCGAACCTGGGTTACTACGGCCACAACGTAGGGTCCTAACCACTAGACGATCACGGCTATCGGAGTGATAAGTTATGTGACGAAATTATGACACGCTTTTTAAGTGCTGTTTTCATATAGATTAATATGCGAATAAAATATACCATAGACCAATTTGACTACTTTTTTGTGTACCAGAGTACACAACACACCTAGTTTATTCAAAACTATATTGCTACTGAATTTAACTACATATTTATTTTCATATAAAATAGCTATATGATTTATTTAAAAACTTTTAATATGAAAAAAGTATAATAGACTAACTGAGCTTCTGTACCTTCACTTTCTTATAAGGTGGACGTAGTGACCTCTCGTAACTTTTGAGACGGCTTATCTTCGTCTTCCAAGAATTTCAGCTGAATAAAGAGCGCCACATGTACTGAAAATGACAATTACTATAATTTATTATAATAACACTCATATTTTCACAAAAATACGGAAGCGGGTTTGTGACGACTAGCTTAGATTGTGACATCTTAATTAACAATTATAGCTTTACTCGTACAACTATCTTTTTCACAAAGTAAATTAGTATATAATACATATTATCTTACGAGCATTAGCAGAATTAAAAACTAGCACTAGTAAGTCCAAGCGTCTCGATTTATCTGTCGACACTAAGCTGGAGCGGGTACAATAATTGTCATATTTTTGGTGTTTATAATGTAGCTTTTGAAAAGTACATAAAAGTTATATAACGAAAACCAGAACGGCATGAAATGAATGTTAACATCGTTTTAGTCTTTTGTGTTCGTGAATGGCTGGTCGTGTAGTTTGTGAATTTGCTCACACCCATTGTATGGACTCAACCTAACTCGTTTTTGGCGACGTGCGAAATGTAATACAATAATATTTTAACCGATTTCAGCCCCTTTTAAAAGCCTATAAGCTTAAGTTTCATGTTGCTCTAAAGTTTAGTTAATTAAACATTAACATATTTTATGGGCTAATTCAAAATGTATCAAATGTAAATATTATATTGATTGTGATATTTTATGCTAAGAGCAAATCAATAGCTTCACTTGCCAGTGTAACGTTGGTTATTACGTAAAACTGATGCTTACAATAAAGTCTCTAGATGTCATCTTCGTAGAAGAGTTTGCGAAGATGCCCATGACCATAACGTGAGTCGGAAGTCGGAACACAGTAGGTAGAGTTTTAGTCGGTAGGAATTCGACGTAAACCATGTTCCTTTCTCCGATGCCTATAGATATCCTATGAGGATTTCCCCTCTACAAAAAAGGAAAGTATAATACGTGTCATCAGAATAGCCACATCACAAATGTATTAAGAATACTTAAAGTAGGTAAAGGTAAGTGTCTCGTTTGCTCATACAACGTGTGTTGAATATATGATTTCAAAAGCTATTCAAGGCATCTTGTTTATTTCACGGTCTAATACAAATTTGCATCGTGAGCGCAAGATCATCGTCTCCCGCTTCATGCATACATTCTTGTTTTGGTTAATACATTACACAGAAGAAGAATTGAGAACTTGTTCTAAATAATTA
This sequence comes from Eurema hecabe, assembly GCA_026213755.1. NCBI lineage: Eukaryota > Metazoa > Arthropoda > Insecta > Lepidoptera > Pieridae > Terias > Terias hecabe. The sequence goes on from JADANM010002527.1 coordinate 8,385,923, forward strand.
GGTTACATATGAAGCAAAAACTGGTATCGAAATCCTCTTCATTAAAATTTGCCGTATAAATAGCTTCAGGTAAAGTTACAATTAATAACGATACCTAATGGCGATTGGTTATTGTTGAATTGAGAACCGGTGTGTACAAAAGCGGCGTCTTCGTTAGCAAATTTACAGTTAATCTCTGTGACGCGAAAACCTTAACATAACTTATTTAGTGAAAACCACTGTTAAAATTTAATTTATTCCAACATTAACAAACGCCACTACACAATAGCTGCTTAATAAAGAAGACGTCATTTATTTAGTATTAACAAATTTCTGACCCACGTACCACGGAAGCCCCCGGCTTAGAAATCGTTCCCATGAACAAGTTCTAAAGTCTCAGTCTGTTGGTGCCAAAGTTTTTTATACATCACTACACACATTCACGCAAAAGTGCCCCAGGAAATAGTCAACAATAGAATAATATTTAAACTCATCAGAAAACGAAACATAGAAACCCTTTGTGCGTCCCTATGTAAATAATGTTACAGCAGATCACTGTTTTGTTCAAGGATTTCAGCTTTTGACCTCTGCAGCTTTAAAATAAGTACACATAAAAACCCGTAATAGAAAGCATCACTTTAGGTATTCGTTGGCGAGAAGCTTGAGCCACTTAGCAACAAATCTCCCTTTATAAATGTTACATCAAGTCTTAGGTCATTACAACGCGTGCTCTGCCTTATAATGTTATCTGCGATCTTTAAGATGCTATCAACCGTGTCTGTTACTGGTGTCAAATACGTTATAGAATCAAGAAATCGATACTCTGTGAGAAATTAAGAAGCAAGGGTTAAGGGGAGAGTAAAAATACTTACCATCAATTTTGATGGATATGACGTGCGCGCGATTGCAAAAATAAATCTATTGTTACCAGCATTGATATGTCAAGAAAGGGTTAGCTAAGCCCCCGAGTACATGTGTCAAAACTTAGCTAATCAATTCTTACAATTTTGCCGTCGTAAAATTGAATTGCAAAACATATCTACATGTGTACACACGCTGAACGTAATAAGATTAGTTTTTACCACAGATCGGATCATTTTTTATACCTACTTTCTTTACCTACTCCTCATTGTTTATTATTATATTATTAGTTCCATAGTTTTGTTTTGTATCATTCATAAGAAAATATAAATAAGGAGAATATCTAGTGACAAACGTGCCAAGTATAAACTTTATTGTCCCCAATAAAATATTTTCACATTAACTTGAAGTACCTAAATTCAAATATCGTTTATAACGGTATTTCTATTTTCGTTAAACAAACTGGTTTTGCAATACGGAAGCTTAGTCTCACAAAGATTCCAGTTTTCTTATAAAATACAAGCAACTCGAGTAACATCTGTCAGGTCCGTTTTGTGAAATATATTTTGTCGGCATCTCCTTTTGTTATTTGAATAGAGGAGACTGCATCTTCATGATGGTACGACGGCTTTGGCTCATGCTTATTGTTCGTATGTCAAAATCTTTTGCGTGATACAGTTTAGATTTCGAAGGGTATTTGGGGGGACTTAAAAATAATTAGGTACCGAATTCTCTTGAAACCAACAATAGTTTACTTGAAATAATAATGCAACGTCATATAACATTTAACAGTGAACATGTGAATAAAATCGCCCACTAAGTTCACTTTCCAGAAAATTTCCCACTGAAAGCCTGAAGTTCTGAGTGTATTCAGCGTATTTTCATGCAGTTCGCTATGAAAGATAAACACAAATTAAATTCATGTGAGAAACGATAGGACTTCACGATTGGGTATGCAGCAGCCAGCATACTGAATTTGCAATTTGCAAAGCTAATCAGTCGTAGTTTTTTTGTCATTTTTCTCCAGAAATGAATACGGGATAGTGTTATATAAAAGTACAAAAACACAAATTGTAGAAATAGAACTTGATTCTAAGTCAACACCCTCATATTTTTGGGTGTCACCCTTAGCAATTTCTCCAATGACAGCGCCTTAAGTAATTTTATGTTGGGTCCCGTCCCCAGTAAGATATACATAAAAATAAAATATCCAAGGGTCTTATACCCTGCTTTGTGATTCCTACTGAATTTTTGATTGTTCGAGCCCAAACTTACGTGTTTTGCGTAATAGTTTTAGTAGCATAATAAAAAAACTGTCTATAGCAACATAAAATTACACAGTCCAAAATATTTTTACATCGTTAGTTAACATTTTCGCTGTGGTCTTTGCATCTAAGTTCTAAGCATTTTTAAATCGTTAGGTATTTATATTTCATTAGACTTATTATCAAGAAGAAATATTCAAATTAATATTGAAACCTGTAGAATGACAAAGATTATTATAGACGACAAAGATTATCTACTAAATACATTTTAATTGGACCCCTACCGTGAAGGTAGGTTTTTGTTGCCGTTTTTATCAAAGTGACCTTTAAGACCGTCACGCATAACTGATGTAAATTTGAATGACGCGTCATATCTACGATGGATTAGTTCAACTTCTGTTTAGTCTTCGCATTGTCAATGGATTAGCTTTCGTTTTTGATGAAGGGTGTGTTGCGGTTAACTTGTAATTACTATATCCTTGACAATTATTGTTCACAATTGCTTACACCATGCTTGTTGACTATAAGTACCTACCATTTAACGATGTGTTTTCTCAGAATCCTTTTATTTGAAAAAACGGCCTTTGACAAGTGACGCTCATTAGGATAGGTAATTTTTGATGTACGTAATTTTCAATTACTTAATACATTTTTTATCCCACTTATAAATGTATGTAATTATAAATACGTTGTAAAAAATATTGATTTTGCTTTGTACTTATAACTTTTATCAATGTACTGGAAAAGAGTTAATTAAAAGACACATTAATAACAACATAAGTACATTTACATAAACGTGTTAATCGTTGATGTTGTTCATTCGTGTCGTCTGTTGTCACACACGTAGATACTAGGTGTGCACGAGATCAAAAGATAAGAGTTGCGTGTCACCACGCCAGTAAGATTACAAGTATTATGAGGGCGGACCGTAATAACGATTGCCGACCATAGAAATAGCCGGGAAAATGGTATCATTACAGCTCGCAGAATGGACGTAGCGAAATAAAATTTATTTTGTATTGTAGTAACGGCATCTTTGCTTTAGTCTTGCGTCTAGTTTAGAATAATCTATACTACTACAATTATTTATCATTGTTTATTTGATGAACGAGTCGGATCTTATAAATCTTTTTATTAAAGACAAGGTAGATGTTTTGTGCTTATTATATTACTGCTGCTATAAGCTACGTATTTATAAGTTAAATTACATCTTCCTGCTACAATGTCAGTATAATAGTTTAAATTATAAAGATAACATATTTTGCGCGGAGATTTGTACGATTTAAGAGATAGTAGAAAATAAACGAGTTGACAGGATTCAATTTATTTATATTATTTCAAGCGAGCGAGTGCAGCAGATTTAATCATGTGCTACGGCCGTCGGAGAGGCAATCGACGGTGTTATCACACACGGGTGGATTGGCGTGCCGTCCCGTATTGATTTTTTCCTTTGGCAATCTGCATACGCATGAAAAAATGTCTGCATGTCTATAACCACCTCCTAAAACTAATGCATTCTGATTGAAAACTTTTCTTCGTGAAATACGTTTATACTACGTAAGAATTGCTTTGACAACAGACTAATAAACCGGAATTTATGAAGAATATCTCTTAATATGTATTTATTATTATAGCTGATGATTCACTTGAATAAAAACAACATATTTAATATTAATTAAACGAGTATTATATTCTAAAACTTATAAGGATAGACAATATCAGAGCCCCTTGGATGGTTACATTCTTTCAATATGTAAGATTCCCTTTCATAATATGAGTTAGATTTGGTTTAGATTGGCGTAACGTCACGTGTGGATCTCATTATAATGTCAACGGAGGGCAATCCCCTCTGCCACAAGTACATCAGATTTAGAATAACTTAATGGAAAAAATGCATCATGCTGTTGATTTTCGTACGAATGTCTGATGCAATTAGATATAATACATAAAGTAAAAAAGTATGTACATTTTTGAATGCAATAAGTTTTAATAAGATTATGAAAAGATTGTGCTGTAAGTCATATTTTCTATAATATAATATGTATTCTATATGTATCTTCCTTTATAATCTTTCCATTGCTATCTAACTCAAAAGTTGTTGATCTTCTTAAATAAGTAAAGGATAACTTTTAATTAGTAATTATAATAGACTTAAAGATGCAAACATTATTTCCCTTGCGATGTTAGGTTTCGCAAAGCTCCAACTCTCAAAAGCTCATACATCGTAATATCGCAGTTTCGTGAATTTTGTACCGTTCCAACGTTGAAGAGTGAACTTGTATATTATACCAAAGTTTCGACTTAGTATCAACTTGTTTAAGTTATATTGGTACAAGCTTTCAGTGCAAACGCGAGCTCTCAGCCAATGTGCTTTGCCACTCAATTTAATGCACGTACCAGCTGGTAAGGCCATAGTTATTACGGCCATCTGTAAACATTTATCGAAATTGTGTATGTTTAAAAATACATATTATTTAAATACCTAGTGTACCGTTGACGTTTTCATATAAAGAAAAGTATATCATTCGTAATATTGGAGGAACATTATGTGCTTAATTTGCAGGGTAATGTTCTTATTTAAGCCAGAATATCGATTTGTGCAAAAATTTTATATTCAACTGATCTAAACCCTCCACCAATCACATACAGATTACAGATACATTTTACATTTAAATGTAATATTTACTATATAATACAAAAAATCTTTGTGCCTTCTACGTCAAACTTCTAAGTTTTGAACTTGTCCATATGGGTTATCTTCAAACTGAAAGCACAAAATATTTAGAGATAAAAGACCCCTTCAAAGTATTTCTGTTGTTTTGTCAAGAGAAAGCTTCTTACGAGTTAGCTATTCTGCATGTAGAGAAAGTTTCCACAACAATTATCAATTTCGCTGTAACATCCTGCATTGTTAGCAATGATAGGGGCAAAGTTCATTTCTGATCAAGATTGAGTAAAACATTATAAAACTCTTTAAAACAATGCATACAATCAATAGCTGAATAAACTTTTGAGTAATATCGTAATTATACCACTGTTGCGCTTGTCATAGTTTGTTCCCGGTTTTGATAGACCCTCGTACATTTTTGCTATAATGTTTAAAATATGTATAACAAAAAAAGGGAATCAAATTTTTTAAGCTCGCTAGCTCTAGCATGAAAAGTATATAATAAAAAATCACGAATATATCCCCTTGAGGACTTCCTCATCAACCAGCAACCCTCTCGTGAGAAATGATTTCTATTATTATGAACAAGATAATAATCGAATTATAAGACGATAATCGTAATTCCGCCCGAACGATTTTCTACGATCATAAATAAATTCAATTATCGAATGATCAAAATCGCTCGCTCGTGACTAATACCGGTGATGATCTTAGAAAGGTAACTCGTAAATTTTGTCGGTTTTGGGTCATAAAGTAATCGGGCCCCGACCATAGTGTCAAGTAGTGAAATGAGTTATGTAACCAGGGTGTCGGACAATTATTGCATGAGGGATGCTCCATACCGAAAGCCTATTGTCAAACCAAAAGTAAAGCATCTCGACACTTTCTTCTAATTTATGTTATAAAGTATCAGATCGAATTTACGAAAGAATTATGTATTAATGTGTTGTTTTTTGTTCCTGATGTAGGTTGGTATGTAAAGCATATATTTTATATTGTTCTCGTTCAAGGACTTTCACACCTACATTTTGCAAAACACAACACCTATGTTTTGTTTTAATAAGACAAAAATTATAATAAATTAACTTGAGGGCATTGATATTATAAAGAAATATTGATGTAATTTAGCTGTAGAACTTAAATATATGTGTACATGCCACTCAAATAAATTGTTACATAATATAATACAGTGGACATGCCACTCAAATAAATTGTTACATAATGTAGTGGTTGTTGCTAGCAACAACCACATAATAATCGTAATTAACAATTGCACGAAATTGTCACCGACGCTAATTAATTCATTGAACACACACACACACACAATGCTGCTAAAATTATTTGGGGATATATTTTAATAATATACAGTATATGTCATATCTTTACAGCTAAAAATATTTACAAAATAAATTATAACTCGCTTGTGTTCCACAAAGACCTGGTAGGTACTTGCGAATTAGGACCGGATGTTTTAAATACACAATGTACGTCATCCCAATGTTAAGATGGGTTATGTAAGTTTGCAAAACCATGAAAATAGGTCGTAGCCTTAAACTCAAGGTGGTTGAAACTGGAGCACTGTAAAAATTGAAACGTTATCGTGTTATTTCAGTATAATGAGAAAAACAGCTTTTATCGCTAGTACTTCATTAAGGCATTAATGTGAAACAACTTCTTGACATCATTGTTTCGCTGTTGAGATTATATACGATATTTCAAATGACGGATTGAAGTATAATATTATGTTTTTGTTTTGTTTCAGGTAATGCGGCGTACGGCGTACGGCGTTAATACGACGTATTGACATTGGCGAATTTTTTATAACGACAAAAATTTAAATTTAAAATAGTAATTAATGGTAATGTGTTGATGTTGTTTTTGTTTTCGTAGTTAATTTTCGCCTTTATTAAATAACAATAAAATAATGTAGAGGCAAATCAGCTAAATGTTTGTCGGCATATTTATTTTAATAATAAATATCATATCCATCGAATAATAAAAAGTAATTATTCATATTATACGTATGAATAATTTGAGTCACACAGGAAGTCTTAAAGGCTAGTTTAAATTTATAAAATTTCACGGTAACTTTTAGGAAATGGCATTGAAAATCGCCTACGCAGTTAATTTTAATTCTTTCGGTGATGTTATTTTTACAGAAAGATATTTATTCAATTGCATATTTTACATTATGCTTCCACTTTTGAAAAAGGTTTTTTTAATAATATCAATATTTAAATAAGGTACAACATATTTCCTAATTTCACAACTACATAATAATAAAATAGCTTTGCAAATAACTACGTAATTCTACGAAAGTTAAGTTCATTCAAAATATTTATTTACTTTTATTTTAAATAAGCCAAGAAAACTGAGACCATAATGTTGGTTTATATTTCAAATACGGATAAACTTAGAATATATCTATTTCAACTTCGAATCTTCAAGGTAAAATTTAAAGACAAGATATCTGGAATAAGGAAGGACCGGTCTCTTCCCCACTGTATGTGGGAGGACGACATTCTCAAAAAGTAATGATAAATAATTAACTCCGTAAATGTATGGGCCTGTTTTCATCGAAATTGACATAAGGATGTAATTAACTACTCCCAAGTTTATTTTAAATAAGTTTCGAATGTTATATTAACTAGAGATTGAGGCTATGTTTTGCTTTATCCTTTCTAATAGAAGAGACGCAAAATCTCTTTAGAATTTAGATGTTTTACATTCCTTCACGTAAAATGTAGATTTTCGCAGGTATATTATAGCCTAGATTAACGGGTAGGATTTTTTTATTCCGTCATTGTTACGGGATCGGAAGCTACAGTTAAGCCATCTAAGCACATCTATACTAATATATAAAGCTTGAAGAGTTTGTTTGTTTGTTTGTTTGAACGCGCTAATCTCAGGATCAACTGGTTCGAATTGAAAAATTCTTTTTTTATTAAATTGACCATTTATCGAGGAAGGCTTTAGGCTATATAACATCACGCTGCGACTAATAGGAGCGAAGATATAATGGAAAATATGGAAATAACGGGGAAAATTATTTAATCTTTGCGGGCTTCCTTTGCGTGCGCTGCGAAAACGGTTCAAGATACAAGTATAATATGTATGAAAGAATTATTCCTCTTTAAATGATCTAAAAAAAAGTCCCGCGACAATATATGTCTATCTTCTAAGATTGACTCACTATACCATAATAGTAGAGATAGATCCGACGGGGACGAAGTCGCGAGCAACAGCTAGTATTGATATAAAATTCAAGCAACATGAACTATATAATTTGTCCACTACTATGTAGGTTTAATAACCTTACATACCACTGTATAAGAGTCATTATTAATAATACTACATGTATTGTGAGTTGTGAAACTTTACTTCCTTATCCTTCCGTAAGGCTTCACCAGTTATTATCAAAGGCGAAGGAAGTTTAGCTTGCAATAAATTGGCTGGTAAATAAAATGGTAACAAGAGTATCGTGCTGCGATGCCACGATAAGGATTTGCACGATTCTCAACGGGACTGTCGTATAAAATAGCCGCTTTAGCGCTTAGAAGACACTTGTTTGATGTATAGCCAAATGAATTTTATAATGCTTATTATATTTGTATTAAACTATTCTGGGGGAAAATCACTTTGCTTAAACGTGACACAGAGATTATCGTCTTGCAAAGGGCGAGCTCTCTTTGAATTCTAAACGTTACGCATGTAGAGTAAAAGCATATTTGTATAGAGCAAAATGTAATATATATTTTGTTAATATAAGAAGTGTTATCAAATAAGTTATTCGGGACATTTACTACCTATGAATCCTTATTAGGATTCACCTCCCATTATTACATAAAATAACGATACTTATAGCATAATTATGTTATTTTAAAGTACCGATGTACTTAAGTGGTTTCAATTACTTAAGTGAATTTAAAGTTCTGTGTGTATTTTAGAACATAATAAACACCCTTTTTCAAGGCGTGGCTTTGACTTCGCTACCGTTTAATCATGTTAATTGGCACGATACCACAATTTACTTCTAGTATTATTTTTTGGCATCATGTCTGATAGATAAAAAAAATATTTTTTTAAAACAATAATAAAGTTACAGCCAATTTGCGAAGGACGATGTACAGCGAATATGTCCAGAGCACGTGAGACGAACCGTGAGCGGCGAGGCAGTTCACAGTACGCAGTTTACTGTCGGTCGGTGAACACGTGTCGCACGGAACATGTCGGAAACACTTCAACCGATACCTCCCAAACGAGCAGGATAACCAATTCGTGATCGGAATTTTTAATTGAAAAACCTGTGACCTATCATAGATAGTAACCAATGGATTCGTTTCATATAGATGTAGAGTGAAATGTTTTGTTACAAACTTATTGAGTTGTGATAATAATGGACAAAAACTCTATCGTGCGAATGAAATAAATCGGGAAGTTAGTTAGTTCCGCAAATACAAGCAAAATGTTGGCTGTGAAAAACTTTTTTATGCCCGAGAAAAGGGTGGACTCGCCTAGATTCTCTCGAATGCCTGAGGCTCTCATGAGGTCTATACGACGTCGATCTTTGAGAGTCAAAAGGACTAAGTCCTTAGTTCTAGTAAACGAAAAGAGGAAATCCGGTGAGTGGTAGTGTATTGTTTATTGTTTTAGTATAGGTATGCATTTTAATATCCATTATTCAGTATTATGAGTTTCCTAATTGCATTATAAACACCGGTAGCGACTAGTGATAGCTTTCCAAGGGATATGAGGAAATAAACAAGATATTACGTAATTAAATTCAAATAAGCCTATAAATTTAATCCTACCTATTATAATGTGGTTCTATTTTATTTAACTCAACAGCGAAGTACTTGGATCGTAATTTAATTTGACGTGTATATAGTTAATATAGTTATTACTGTACTATAACGGGTTTCTTTAATGTGTTACAAAAATAGTTCGAGCTGCAAAGATTCGCTGAATAATCTTATTCTTGTTATCAAGATTTACGTGACAAGCCGAACGACTCTACATTATGTTTTCAATGTTCCACTTCTAAATTACTTACTTAATAATAGTTGTGTTTAAATTTAGATATTACCATTTTTTGTTTGCGTACTATACAATTTTATTGAATAAAAAAGTGATCAATCTCATATTGTCCTTATTAATGTAGAGCTCTATTTAAATTGATGACTAATCAAGATATCGGACTAGTTGTTTTGTATGATAAAGATAATAATATGTAAATCATATTTTATTATTGTGATAAATACATTAAAAGGATTGTATCTTGGTGCAAACTGTAAGGTCATTTGACTTATATTAATTATAACTATTATTATATTATTTTCTTTGGTTAACAACAAATTCATAGTATGAAGATTCGAACCGGGTAGTAGAGAAAGTAGTATAAGTTACTTGACTGATATAATTGACAAATATCGAGTGATTAGTACTATTGTATCTTCCGATCGTTCTTATTGAATTGAAATTTCATTGAGGAAAATAATCGCGTAATGTTTAGAAATCTGTTTGTATTAATTAAGTATACAGTTTACAGCATTCTTAGCTCGCGGTTGCGCAATTCGATATTCTGCATCATGTCATTGACTTCGATCTTCAGTTTAAGTAAAAATGCATTAGAAATTGGATTGTGAATAAGTAGTAGTTAGTAGGTATATAAAAGAAAGAAACCGTGACAGTTTTTTTAAATGAAATAAGATGAGATTCTTTACATAACGACATTGTCAACAGCATTTCTAAGTGCGTCTTAAATTTGTTTACTTATGAGTATTTTTAAAAGGAAGTGTCATGACGCTAAAAACGTCTCACGTGTTTCAGTGCGCACGCGCATGTGTGTTTACACGTGATTAACATATTTTATCACTTTGAAATTAGTTTTAATAATTCAATTCCCATAGTAGGTCTCACAGCGCTTCTTTTAATACGGACAAGCTATTTTAGAGGTTATAAGAGAAAAAAAACAGGGAAATAAAATTCTTATCGAAAAGTAATTAAAGGAAAATGTGTGCGTCACGTTAAATGTATCCACATCAAGAGCTATAACGAACGTCGTGAGCAGATAAGAAATAGGTAGCTTCAATTTACATTTAAAAGTACTTAATTGGTCTATTAAAAAACTATTTCCTACACAGCGATTACTACTTAGCATAATTATAGTCCCTTTGTTTTTAATATTGAGAACCGTCGACCGAGAGTCGCGTTGTAGGCTTTGGCCGAACAGCAGCAATATATGAGAAAATAAGTATGTAATACTTTCTAAGAAATTATTGTAAAAATTACAAAAAGCGATGGACTATTGGTAAGAATTTTGTAGCCGCTTAATTTAGTATTATAGCTATTAGCTTCATAAAATGTGTTTATGGTTAATTTTCAGAACCTGGTTATCATCAATGCTAATGTTACAGAAGTAGGCAATTAATTCGTCGTATATATAGGGATGACTCTGTAAATATCAAAAATTAAAAATCATTCTCTTTGCGGGTTGACAACGACTGCTCGCAGGTAGGTACCTGGTCAACCCCACCCACGCCCTTAAACGTTTGATTGCAATACACCTGGCCGGCGCGTGCCCACCCTAATGTCAAAGTGTTCGTTACATAACTCGATCAAACATAAGACCCTTGTTTTTACTATTTAAGGGTGCTACATTCAAAGTGTATTAATTAGAATAATCTATAAGCTATCTAGCATCTGCGTCCTTTTAACTACAATCGATTGTCTACAGCCTTTTATTTATTTACACAGTAATTAAATGACACAGACGAACGTCTGAAGTCAAACTTTTTCAAGTTTAGTTTTCAAACTATGTAGGTATGTAGAATTTTATTGTAAATTTAAAGTTAATTTAATAAAAGAAAGTTCAAATTCATTTTATTAAAACATGCTCAAGATATAGAAGTCTATTTAATTTATCAGAAGGCAAAAAAGATCACGATTTTCTTATGGCAACTATGTTGTAGACGTATGGGTTTTGGGTACTGCGAACTCCGGAAATAATATTTTTCCGGGTTTTAGAGGACTTATTGAGGTTCATCTTAAAAAGGTTGGCATATTGACTATAACATATTCGATACTTATTTAAGCACCAAATACCAAGGTGTATTTATTTTTGCTGTATTATATTATAACATGAAAGGCTCAAGTTCATGATGAATATTATCGTAATTAAAATGATTCCACATCATAAAATTATGTGGTGGCTTTTACAGGAAACCAACTATACAATCTATAAATAAGTTCAGTTTTCCTTGCTGATTGCTGTGTTTATAGACCCGCTAGTAGGTAAATAATTAGAAATGTTGCCAGGTATTCTTTTGAAGGGAAAATCACAATGCCGAAGCTGGAAAAACAAACAAATATATCCTTATAGTATTCAATATAATGTAAGGTAGTTCATTTACTAATAAGTAAATTTTATAAATTAAATATATTTAAATGAATAATAATTTATTTGTTCTAAACACCTGAAGGGTGTTTTTTATGAAGCGCATTAAATAAAATAAATTATGATTTTAAAGTGACGTCAAAAAACGCCTTCATTTTACCTTGTTAAATTATCAACTTAATTATTATTCGTTCACACCTACTGATCTTTATTTTCGTATCGTTAAATACAGCTACCTTGTACAACCTTGACACAAATAATGAAAAAAATGTTCTAAGGCTTATGATTATAAGATATCGTTAATTGTTCACAATTCACTGTTATGATAATAAAACCAATTTTGAATGGGTAGCTCAAACCGACATTTGATTAAACTAATAATTCCTAAATTTTAGTCGACTCTAACACAAACCACTTTATTTGGTTTCATGTAATTGAAGCCTAAAATATTATAACGAATCCATAATATACCTATATACTACATATTCATTAATTGTGATGAGCAATGTATTGGATACATAATTGGTAAAAGATTGCTCGAAGCTTCAAAATTTCAAAATTACTATAGGTTAAAAGATGCCCAATATATTTTTATCTACCGATTCGCGATATGAGCTAATATAAATGGCCCAATTGCAACAATTGTGGATGCAGTCCAATAGTTTCGAGGTTACGATTTACTTTGAATAAAGTTCAGCTTCATATTTTTCATTGTCTCCTACCAAATGAACCAAAAACAAGAGCTGAATTTTAAAATTAGTTTGTATAGTAATAAAAATATCGTTTATAATCACTGCCTAGCTTATATTTGCTTTTACTTGCAAAAAATCACAAGGCAAAGAAATAAAAGTGACGTAAGAACTTCTAGAAGAAATAACTAATTCATTTTCAAAGGTCGCCGTTAGGAGTCTTGACATAAAGCACTATCGAATATTGCAAAAGTTTCGCACGTGTTGTAATAAATTCATTCAATATCATCATACGGAAGTAGGGTTTGAAGTGATCGTTATATAAGCGACAGCGGAAACTTGTATTAACTGTTGATTATGTGTTTGTATTTGATTTCTATGTATGTACCAAATTGAACTATCGATTGAGACGAAAGTAGAATAACAAATAATGACAATACTTAAAAACTTTAATGAGTAAAAATAGAGGTAGTAACTGAGGGAAAGTTAAATAAAAGATAGTGTTTGTCCGAGATCGTTTTACCTCTCCCCCAAAACACCAGCTTCTGAAATTTATGTTGGCCAAAGGGCGAAGCTTATGTTATTGAAAAGGTTCTGCGATATATTGCGGTCGCATCAAGTTCGCCCTATGAGGCTCCCGGGGAACATGCCGAGGTTAATTGGGAGTGACATTTCATTCGTAATGGAAGCCGTTCCGAAGGTGTTGTGTGAAAGTTTAATGAGATGTTCTCGTATGTACCTAAATACATCCGAATAATCTTTTGAATTCGATGATAAAGAGATTTTATTGTTGCAATTTTCAAAGAAGGTTCTAACTATATTTGAACCTTATATATTTGAACTTACAAATAGATACAACATAGATCTATGTATGTGGTTATTATTACTTAGTTGAAATATTTCTCACCTCTTTTGCAAAATGTGTCAACAGAACTTCGTCGCGTTAAAGAAGTTAGGAGATACCACTTGGCTCTAGATTTTCGCAGTTGCATTTGCTTCCATAGTAATTTTTCTTACGACTACCTCATCATGAAAAAAAGTAATCAGCCACACTGGAAAGAAATAAAATAATTAAAAAAAAAATAAGTTAATTCATTGTCTTATTCAAATTACCTATCAGTAAGTCTGTCTGTAGTTCGGATTTTCCTAATCTTTTTTAATTAAAAACCTTTTAATCAAATTACTAAGTGAGTTATTTATCATTGCTTTGTAATTTGCTAAGGCGAGATTTTCCCTTAAATTAACTGCTAAGGTATTTCTTAAACAATTTTCTAATTATCTGTTTCCAAGATAAGCTTCTTGATGTCGCCCTGTGTTAGGCTTAACGAGTGGGTAATTAAAGGAGAGTATAGAGCTTCAATTTAATTAAAAAGCTTAATAATTTTTATTTAGCTCGCACAATTCACATCATAACAAAAAATTACCTTTTCATCTGCACACAATTATATTCCACAAGACTGCTTTATTATTTCAGGATGAATGTTCTTGTATAATAGTTACCTTGACTATATAAAAATATACTAATATTACATTTTTAAAAAGGGTAAGAGGAAATAATCCGTATAGATTTTTTTATTCTTACCGTACCGATTTTAAAAATTATATATTTTACCAAGAGATTCATTATTTTTTTAGAATATCGACGTAAAATAACTCAAAATTAAAGGGTCTATCAGGATAAAGCCATTATTGTATTTTTTCGTAAACACCGGTTCAGCTTAATATAAATTTAACATACTTTAATTTAATAATACTTTTGATGTGGCTTTTTGTGGTTTGACGCATTAATATTATATTCTGAACAATAAAAACTAAGGTCACTTTTTCATATAAAATATAAGAATTAATGCGCATAATCTATGCAATATTTCTATATTCTCAACATTAATAATGTGATATCTTCACAGGCATTTGTAGGTATATAACAATCTGTTAAAATAATTTCCCGATGTATTCATTGAAATCAACCAGCACAATCGTGATGTAATCGACCGATTTGAGGATTGTATCATTCGCCAATATAATCGCGAGAATTATATGTTTGTTATTTTTATTTAAAACATTAATAATTAAACAGACTATTGTAAATCTAATTGTTCCATCGAGGTTTTCCTACAACAAATATTTTACATGTGTCTTCAGTTCTTGTTATATTTAGAGGATCTAGATCAATGATAGTCAAAAATACTTTTAAGAACATTGACAGTAAGCTTAAATGGATCATTATCTGCTTTTGGAACAAAGTCCCGAACAAAATCAGTATTAAATACGAATTAAGGATGGGATAAGTGATAAGAAAAGTTTACTTTAGTATCGGTTAAATCACAAGAAGCTAAAAGAAATTTACTTGCAATCTGTATTTTAATAGAGCGCGCAATAGCAAGAAGCTGATAATGAGTCAGTGTTGATGCATTATCGTTTCTAGACCTTATATAGAAGCGAAGACTTCGGCAGATTAATATGGGAAAACAAGAACGTGAGGGTCATTGCAACTTGATGATAATGAGCTGACACAACAAGGTTGGATTATTGAACTGCAATACTTTGTCTTATCAATCGTAAATAATTTTTATGAAGTAAATATCTTTTAATCTTTTATGAGAAATCCAATTAGATATTTAAGTTCTATTTAAAACAGCATGTTACAAATAAATCTAAGTGCTTTTGTTATAATACGTGATATTTAATGGAACGTTATGTATTAAACGTGCTAATAAAGGTATTTCGATTGAGATTTCCCAAGAGAATGCTGCTTTAAAACTCCTTACTCATACTTCTCAAGTGTAACTGAAAAAAGCGGTCGGTCCGTTCCAATTTTCCGACACCAAGCAAAGGCTGGCTGGAAATGCGGGGTTTAAAAATGGAACGCCCGGCCAATTGTAAAAGCCCTGGGAGTAGAGGTCGCTGGTGACGTGACGCCTGACTGCCTGACCCACTTACTTTTTAAAAGACAACGCAATCTCGTTAGGGCACCGTGAAATGGGACGGAAAATTGCACCGCCTAGACTTTAGATGGGCTCAATCGTCCTGTGAATATGTGATGCAACATTAAAACGTTCTTTACAGTAAAATCTGCTGCTTTTGAAGGTATGAGATCCTTTTTATAGAAAATAAGTATGGATTTGTACTTTGTCTATGTCTTAAGAAAATTGTCTATAAAAGAAATCCTGTTCCGAATTTGAAATTCTTGTTTATTGTTGTTCTCATACAAATGTACGTTCAAAGCTCAACGCCGACATTTGAAATCTTCGCACGTGCTGTGTTCTATGTGCAGGAAACGGAAACGATTGTCCCTCATCGATTCAATCGCGAAATCACACTCCGAAGCACGCGTCCTTAAGTGGACGGTGCTTCTTTGAAACGCCAACGCTCTATATTTATTTACTTTACGTTTCTTAACCGGTAATCACTTTCATGATTGTAATACCATGGCGATTCAAAAGTATTACTATCTAGCAAAGTGTTACTATAAAACATGTAAGTATTATGAAAACAATATCTGGTCCCGTATGATTTTGGTGTAAAGTTTAATAGTTTCTTTTAAAATTAAATTTCAAAAATACCTCCACACAT
Organism: Eurema hecabe; assembly: GCA_026213755.1. Lineage (NCBI taxonomy): Eukaryota > Metazoa > Arthropoda > Insecta > Lepidoptera > Pieridae > Terias > Terias hecabe. The sequence continues at coordinate 8,402,354 of JADANM010002527.1, forward strand.
CTTTGACATCTGTTTTATTAACCCTAATATAAACATCATTAAGTGTGTGAAAGACCCTCGATTGTTCTTGATTGAAAAAATAAATGGTAGGCGTTCCATGGTAACCGACAATAATGACTTAATAATTATCCGTACCACCAAGAAATTCACGTATCGGAAAACATGTAATTATGAACATTGAGAGGTGGTCTTAAAAGTTAAGGGACGAGCTTAGTGATGTATGTAGTTCTAAACGTATCGATAGAATTTGAAGCAAATCATTAATTTTTTTAAATTCATTAAATTTCTTCTCTTCTTTTTCTCTAAAAATAATATGGTCTTTATCTATCTATAACTTTGTTATTGTTTCCTTATCTGTTCTGGTTTTTAGATAAAGATAAGATGTGTTTAAAACTAGTTTCTTATCTAAGTGTAACATGCCGCGATATATATAGATTAATATACCTGTTTTAGATTCAGAACATCCATTGTTCTAGTTCTAATTTGTTTTATGTCCTCAAACCCAACCATTATTATAACTTTTAAATTTATGACGATCAAAAAATGTTTTGGAATATTTGAACAGAATAAAACAAATTGGAAACAAGAAAACACATATAAGAATTATTAAATTAACCAACATCAAACATTACATGGTAACGATGGAATAAAAGGCAATCTAGAACACTATTAAGAAATTATACTGTATAATTGATATAATCAACTAGGAAACGATCGATCGATCGATATCTTTGAGAGCAACATCGATAAAAGCCGATAAGGTTGCGTCACTAGCCAAGAACAGGGTTTCGCTTGCGAAGCGAGTGGTACGAAAGATTCCGTAATCTATTCGCAAAGGGATCACACAAAGGGTGTTCTGGACGGATGGCAGATGTTATACGCTATACAGGTACCTAAATCAGAGCAAGCAGATGTAAGCACGACAGACAGAAGCATTGTTCGTTTTAATTAAATTACTCCTCTTGAGAGTTGAAGATGATTTCGACGGTATTGCAATACAAGCACAATAGCCTGTGTAGTCGTGTCGTCTCTTACATTGCAAAAGAAGGTAAATCAAGCTTTCGGTAGGTTGCATCGGTTTTATTAAGATTTCAATTAATATTAAATTCTGATTAATCGTACTCTTAGTAACCCCATATATAAAATATATAATTTATAATGTAATTCGGTTATCCACGAAAATGTACGAAGGATATGTGTCTCCTAACTTGCTTAGATAATATTAGTAATTAACTAAGATAAAATTAGTATTGAGGGAATCGTGAAACTGAAGCCATCATTTAAAATGTGTAAGGTGCCCAAAAATAAGCTTCGAGTCATCTATTTTATATGAATGCGCTATAAACGGAGGGAAGTAACGACATGACGTCAAATGGGCCATTACCCCTTTTCCGATTTCGTGCCCCTAATCCGGTGTTATAAGGCTTCAGTAGGTCAAACCGCCAAGCCCCCGCAAGCTTCGGATGACATTCGCGGGTTGACGTAATATTATGTGAGGCTTCTATTATTTTTATACAACAAAAGCTATTGGTATGATTTTTCTAAAAATCCATTTTATAGTATTAATTCACCCGAAATGAAATACCGACATAATTTTATAAATAAATATGTAGTTTCAATTTCACAGCCACCCCCAATTTTTTTTATAAATATCTGCCAACTTAGCGGTTTTCAACGAAATTCTATGGGTAAATATGGAACAAATGTTTGAATCCGAGTGTTATAAATTTAAATGATTCAATAATTCAACGAAATTGTATAACGTTAGCCCTCACCTATCTGCGCGTGTGTCCACTTTCGTATGTCAAATCTTTTTTCCACAAAAACGGATTCTACATTTATGCGAAAATAGAGCTTAAATCCTTTTCAATAGGGGTTAAAATTGTGTCTATTGTGCCTCCTTTGAGCAGTTTTTATATCTAAAGTGTATAAAGTAGGAGGCAGATGTCTCTCACGCTCTATTTTAAATACTATTCACGTCAAACGCCACCGATAAAGATGAAAAGCGAAATCCGATTTGTGTTTATGAATAACATTTATAGTACAGAATATGCTTTGAATGTTTAAAATTATCGCCGTCTCTAATGCCTATGTCTGTATCGATTTCAGGTAGGTAATTTAAAATTAACGTATGACTTCATTTATTCTATGACTAACGAATAGATTAATATTATTCAAAGAAGCAAAATATTAACGATGAATCGTAGTATTGATAAAAATTAAAACAACTAATGTGTATAAAAGAATATAGGTATCTCAAAAGGGTAAAAAGTATTAACCGACAAACCCATGTATTATTTTATCTATAATCACGTCGCATTACAAGGTTTTGCTGACAGCTAAAAAAATGGTGACTTAGAAAAATTTCAGTCTAGGAAAACTCATGTCTATAATAAACAATAACTTAAATCTGACGTGACAAATGACTAGTGACCTTCTAAAACGAGGTCTTGCTAAAACAAATCCTAATCGTGACTTAAGCGCACTGTAGTCTGTAGGTAATTGGCTACAGAAGAATCGATTCTTTTCCTTTTTTTTATTATACCTAATTAGTTTTTTATTAATTGTTTATTTCATCCTGCGCAAGTAAAGAAAACTTTTAATTGATGTACGTGCGGTACCTACAACATTAATGGTCAAAAAATTTATGACGATTTGAAAGTTTTAATAATTTCTTATCAAATTTTTAATATCTCATAATTTGTATATGTTTTATGTACGTGTGTAAAATATCACATTATGTATTTAATTATTTTCATTTTAAGTACAATTGGAACCTACACACGGTATCTACTTGTCGTATGCCGTTGACTTCGAATTGCTACCGCTAAAACTAAATGTGCCTCGCTGAAAGCAAATTAGTCAGGAAATAGCTTGCAAATGCGCTGAAGAGTATTATTTTGCGATACAAGTTTAAACGCTCAGAGGAAGTTTGTTCTTAAAACAGAAATGAAATTAGCTGCAAATGCAACTTTGTAAAACATTTCCTCCTTCAGAATTATTTACTAAATCAACACTTGTAAGTTTCTCAATGTGAAACAATTTAATTGTGAACTTACATATACATATTTATAACTTAGAGAAAATTTTATATTGTGCGTAATAAATTTCGTCAAATAGGAGGTGGAGAAAAATAGATGTTTATTTATTCCTTTTTTTAACGTTAAATTATGACAATTTTGTATGTAGTACTAATATAATAGTAAACCTTTACATTGTATGCTTAGCAATGTTGTTGTGACCTTCACCGTTAAATGAAATAAAAGTTATAATCCATTCAAGGCCAACCGAATAATCGCATTAAAAGTAATATAATATTAATCAGCGCATGCTAATATAAAGCTAATTACGGCAATTAAACAGAAGTCCGCCTTGACTCGAATTTCCCATAAACTATTAATAAATCACATTCACCTTACAATCTATTAGAGCAGGGGTCTAAGAAATTCAAAAAGTTTATTGAGAATTAAGAATTCATAAACCGAAATTAACCCGCCCATTAAGTGCGCGACGGGAGGTTTATGGCGTCGTAAATGTGTGAAATGAGTGTTTGATCGTATTTAGGTTGAAAAGGGGTCTGGAGTACCCCACTGGCTTATTGACGGAACAAGTTTATGCATTGATTTATTGTGATGGCTTGTCTTGTTTGCCGACTTATACAAGATATAAATTATAATGCATCGTTAGTTAAATAGGTATATCATGGAATTATTGTTAAGTTTTTATAACTAGTACATTTTATTGCTTCAAAACAGCGCAGAAATAGAGCAGCAGTAAGGAAACGATTCTGAACAAGTTAGTTTTTGTTGAAATACCGTAAAGCCTTCGTAGTTTTATAAGTTTTTAGTTTGGCTCTTTTTATAAAGGTGTTTGGTACACGCTTAGCAACTTTAAGGTAGTTGTACTGAGCTCGACAACAATACGCAGTCTCAATTCGTCTCAGTAAACTATTTTCAAAGGCGAAACGTCATGGTTGATTATAAAAGACACGACCGCAAATAGCCGTTAAACTTCATGATTATATAGTTTTCATTAGTTGATGAAATTTTAGTATTGTAGGTGAAATTCTTAAAATAATTTTTATCTCTGAAATTACAACTGATAATATAAAAAAGTAAATATATTCATATATTTATGATAATTATGATACTTACATCCTAACAAAACATTAAATGATTAATTATTACTTACCAAAATAATTCATGTCTACCTTCCATGAAGTGTGACTGGGAATCGCTAATTCTTAAAATGTTTCTTTTGTTCTAGATTCTTTCGTGAATAGTCAAGAATGGACGGCCGCGCGTGGAGTGACAGAATTGAGGGTAGGAGTGTTAGGGTCTCCTGATAGTGGCAAGTCAGCCCTCGTCCATCGCTATCTCACTGGAGCTTACATGCAAGAAGAAAGTCCGGAAGGTAATGATTCTTTACGTTTGCGACAGATGGCGTTGAAGTCAATTCTATTCTTCGTTAGTAGCGCCATCT
>JADANM010002527.1:8406935-8417307 GCA_026213755.1 Eurema hecabe
AAAGTTCGAACATGCTTAACAAAAAAGAAATCAATACTTACATATTTCGCTAACTATTATTGCTATAATATTTAATAATAAATATGCACAAAAATTAATTCATTGGAACTGACCAATGTACTTTGTTCAATTTGTTTAAGAAAATAATTATGAGTTATCACTTATCATATTTTTGAACCACAGTCAACCGTCAAAAGTCTAAACTAAATTATTTTTTCTTTCAACAAGAATTTGCCTTATGAAAATATATAAAGCAGGATTTTTGTTTATTTGACATATTGATATTAATAAAGAAAAAAATGTCTTTGGTGTTACCAGTAAATGTTACAAAATTACCTTACCCTTATTAGGGTTGTAAAAAAATCTTTATTTTCAAAAAAAAATATGTTGTAGTTTCGTGATATTTATTATAATACTGGTTGCCTAGGTGGGCGGTTCAAAAAAGAAGTAATCATAGATGGACATAGTTACCTACTGCTCATCAGGGACGAAGGAGGGCCACCAGAAATGCAGGTAAAATCCCCTTTTTATTCTTTTTTGACACTGGGAAATCCTGTTACGAATACCGCCATGGGCCAACTCCTCGGAAGATAAGGCGTCGGTTATGTGATATATCGGACTCGCAGAATATTTAGCGAGTAATGTTGATTTTTATTATATATTTACATTAAGTTTGATATTAATACATCAAGACCAAGTAGCATAACGGATTTCACATAGGATATACTTACAGGATTTTGACAATTTCCGAAAATTTACAATCATCATCAGCATTCACAAAATTTTGTACGTTGTTATTTGGTACCAATACACTTTTCTGTTTACATGATGATATCCTTTTTTTAAAACGCCTACTGCAAATTCCTTCCAAAACTTAACTCGAAATGGAGTGAAATAGGATTTCCGTGTTAACGTTAACCAAAGTAGTTTTATTGGTTAATTAGCGATGTGTCACTGTCAGTCTTTCATATTGTTCTAGTTGAACCAGTCAAAAAATATTAGGGTTGTATTCCTTAACTAAAATTGGAGTTATCTAACGATGAGATTAAAAACAAATGTAATATTTCATGACCTTTAAAAATAATTTCGAGAACTCTTGATAAGAAAGAGAGCAATTCAGAATAGTGCTACTGTTTCGAAATTATCTACGTTTCTGTATAAATATCAGATTTCTACTGGAGATTTGTAATTTGAATTTTATACAAATATTAAAATATTTTCGTTGCAGAGACAGCGATTTTTCATTAGGATTTTTTTATTAAAAAAGGGTGTACTTACTGCCCTATACGACGGTAATCAAAGTGAAAAGAGTACTTACCTATCTTTTAAATTAACAATTCATGCCAGAAACGTTTATTGTAATTTGAATGTTCCGGCAATATAAATATGGGCTAATTTTTAGTAAAGGTTGACTGAATGCTACGCGTGCCGACTCTTTGGCGCCTATATGAATGAATCGATAGAAAATTGTATTGTTTTTTATTTAATGAAATTGTTTTTTATTCAATGTTGTTGAATAAAGTTAGGTACATATACGATTAAGTTTTCTCTCGTGATAATACGAGTCTTTCTGGGCGCGCCAGCTTATAAATCTATATAAAAAAGATTTTCGTATCACAATTTTCATGTTTTTGTAAAAAAATATTAATGGTATTTATTTGCTATTAAGAGAATATTTCATCATCTTAGGTAGGTATATTGAAATGAGCATCCCCTTGTCAATGAAGACTCTACTACGACGGCAATCTATAAATAGTATTATGACCTTTTTTCACTGGCAGGTAAATTTCATGACCTTTGAGTATATAAAACTACCACGCATTTACTTAAAGAAGTTATTATTTATTATTAAATTAAAGCCAAAATAAATTTTTGCTCATTAAAAGATTATTATTTAGCAACTATAAATATAATAAATTCAAGACAAACACGCAATTTAAATGAGGAATCTTGTATATCTAGTTTTTTTAACAATTCAAATTAATAACGTCTAAATTTTATTTTGTATTATAGTAATACCATCACAAAACACTTTCCCTCTTTATTTGACAATATGCTATGTATAATATATTTAATACGTTTGGTAAAAATATGAGAGACAGACTGTTTATAATGTATTCTGTTAGAGCAAAATAAAAATCACGATGGACAAAAGTATTTCGTCCCCATCCATTTAGTATAATATTACTTACTGTTAAGGAAATACGATATTAACTGACGTTGTAAATCTAGTCCATGGTTTCTTTGTTTGTATCTTAACATGGCTTGCGTGGGTCGAAAAACCTGTTTTAGATCTGTTTTACTCAAACAATGAGGAACATCCTATCATTGTTATTTGTTCGGAATGTAATCAATGTCTTATGCATTATGTTATGCAATACATCCATTTGGTTATCAAAATATAATTTATAACAAAACCAGTTTATAAATATATTAATGACGTCTAAGTTAACAAAATGTAATAAGCTTAATAATTTACATAATTAGAGTACTCAATGTCTCTTAATATGCCATCTACAAATTACCAATAATCTTCGTACCAAATATTATAAAAATATTTGTGATTATGGCATAATACCTATGCAAGATGAGTGCATTTATGCTGTCCTTTTCTTTAATTTGTCTCGCTAAAGAGAGAGCAGGAAAGTAGATATTATCAGGCTCCACCGACAAGGTTCCATTCCGCCCGCCCGCCCAGTCTACTCCTGTGTATTGCTTAGTTCAGACAGATTGTTTAACACTCTATAATATTATATAATTTTGACAGAAATCTCTAGCAATTTTCCATAGTGAGTTACAACAACTAACAAGTAAAAATTCCTCGGTGAGTTTTGTTACCATAATATGTCCTTTAAATAAGTTTGTAAGTAAAAATTAAGTAAGTATTTTCAAAATACAAAATAAACACATCTATATTACAAATACTATATAAAGTAAAACTTTAAACTTTAAAAATGTCTATTTTAGATGGAATATTTAGAGAGTAATTCAGTATGGATAACATAAATAAACTATCTAATTCTAACTTTTCATGAAAATAATAATATTACAAAATTTCAACTTTCAACAAAATTTATATTTTATTATGTTTTGTTTATTAACATTAAAGTAATCGAATATGACATTTAATGTTTTTCCAAAAGCGTCTTTATATAATATTAAGGAAGCACTACGCACCTAACCGGCTTTACTTACGTAAATATAACGAATTTTAGTAAGTGATAATGTAGGTTTTACTCTTTATCTCTTTATCCGGTAGAATGTGTTGTTCAAATAAATTTTCAATTTGAAACAGTGGTAGTTATTCTTTTTGTTTCATGAGTACTTTGAGATATATATATTATTCTATATGCACTTTGTACAACATAAGAATCTACATGTCTTTATTCATATTTGTGCAACGCTTCTATTATTTCTTACAACAAAGGGTTATCACCCCTTTTTGAAGCCTTGATTCGAGGGGAAAGTTTAGGTACGCTATTATAAGAGCTTGTTAGGTTCAAGTAAATCATATTCAACAAAAAATCGTTATACATTATGTTAAAGCCCAAAAACTGTGAAAGAACTATTCTGTGAAAAAACTTGATCATGGTTTATGCATTCTTTAATTAGCAAGTGCTAAAGAAAGTAATTAAGTCAAAATGTCTTATTTAATATTCATACTTGACCCTTTCTGTTACTGTTACCATGATATAAAATTACCCCATACTATAACTATACCTACTATATAAATAACAAAGGGTAAACCCTAGGGTGTGGCTAAACTCTAAAAACGATTAGTAGAAATGAACTGCCCTTGAATGATGTTATAAGAGATAATAAGTCGTAAATCTTTTGCATAATTCCTTGCTTATTGTAAAATTTGTTGCAGTTTACAGCTTGGGTGGACGCTGTGATATTTGTGTTCAGCTTAGAAAACGAAGTCAGCTATAATACTGTCTCAAATTACTTCAACAAGATGTCCCATTATAGGAACTCAGCAGAAATTCCTATCATACTCGTCGGAACACAAGGTATGTAAATTATTTAGTGAATTTATTATTATAAGTAAATAAACAATGAAGTCATAGTTTAAAACAATGTACATGTTTTTAACTTCACTTCCTATCTGATCAGCGGCAATTCTTTCAGATGCCATAAGTGAAAGTAGTCCGCGAGTTGTCGACGATAATCGTGCTCGCAAGTTATCTAACGAACTCCGACGGTGTTCGTACTATGAAACATGTGCAACATATGGTTTAAACGTTGAGAGGGTCTTTCAAGATGGTAAGTGTTGTTTTCTTTTTTTAACTATTAATATGTATTGTTTTGAAGTCATCACGTGAACTGATATTGTAAATTTGCAATGTATAGAAATAAATTATTCTTAAAAATTGGGAGCTCTATTTCAAAAAATGGCAACACTGACTCGAAGCCGAGTCTAAAGCGGTCGTGCGTATTGTTTGTGTCGTAAGTCACTGACGTTATAACTCCGTTCATTCGTTGATCGTTCCGCGTTGTTTACATTTTTTGACACCACTTTTGTAATTGGTACGTTTGCCGGTGACAAATTGCAAATTTGAAAAATTCATGATATATTAATTACTTAAATGGAAAAATGGATAAAACACTTATTTTCAAGTCAAATATGTCACCAATATCAAGTTTGAGACGTCGCAGTTCCTGTTACAATATTCAAAGAGCAGAAGAACGCGATCGACGAAAATCAGCTAAATTTGAATGTGCGTGTAGTTTTTACCATTTCAAGTGAATTCGTGTTTAAAATTTGAAATTTCTTTATGCTTGAGCGAGTTATATGTGTATGTGATACGAATTGTGATTTATTGGCGTTTTTCAGCATGTCAGAAGATCGTTGGAACAAGATTGTCGGCTTCTTCGCAGTGTCTTTCTGGTGGTTCGAGGCCGGTTACACCACAGCCACTAGCAAATTCACCAAACCATAACCATTCTACATTCCTATATAAGGTAAGGCACTTTAGTTAAATTGTATTTACGCTTCATCAGTGATCGGCCTTGATTTTAATCAATAATGATTATCTTGCATTTTGTTTTCTGTTTTTATACAGTGTATGTACCACGTAAGATATAATATTTTTCTTAGCTGATTTTCCAATTTTCCCATCTGCGAATGACACTATCATCTTGATAGACAATTGATAAACTCTTACGTATATTTATGTTGATAACATACATGATATTATTTCCTTTTTATAAATGGTCAAACCTTCAAAAGTAAACTGATGGGTGTAGTTAGAATATTTAATAATGAAATAAACAATGCTTGTTTGTTTTTGATTACTATTTTATGGCAAAGCTTACAAAATGACATAGTAATATAATTTGAAAAGTAATATATTAGCTTGCATATGATGATAATATTAATATTTGATAAAAGATCAACTTAAGCGCTTTAACAACTGACACAAATATAAATGAAAGTTGAATATATTATGTATTATAAAACAATTATTAATACTAACTTTAAGATCACAATGAACATGTATAACATTGAAGTTGTGATGTGTTATGAAAATAAGTTTTAAGTCTGAATTGTGAAGTTTACGTCCCAGTCAATGATCTCTCTTTGGTGGTGAAAACATCAAAATCAATTCTGTAATAGATAAGCTATACAAACTTTTATTTATATACAAAAACATATGATAAATGGACTTCTTCGATGATGGAGTCCTTGTGAGCATATTACTACTACTAGTTACAAAATTTAATCTAGATTTAAAATAAATTTGGAGACTTCAAAGTATGATAAGGTTAACAATACTTTATCTTATTTAAAACATAAAGAGGAGTCTTTTATTTATGTCACTTTACTTTCCATCAGGTGGCTTGCCTGCTTGTTTGCCCCCTATGTTATAGAAAAAAACTTAAGTCTATGATGACTGTCATATCAATAATAAAATGAAATATCTTTATTTAATTTACTGTACTTGTTTAGAATATAGGAAAAAATACAAGAGATTCCTGCAGTTAGTTCTCTTCTGTACATATGGTATTATATAAAGTCTATTTTAATTGTAAGACTTGTGCTTCTTATTTTATACCATAAGTATCATTTAACCATGCCAATTATTCATACTATATTATCATTTAAGCATTAATTTAATGGTAGCCATAAAATTCTTTATCTTACATTTACTTTATCTTTACAGGATTCTCTTCCTCGAAGTCATCATACTTTATCAGCATCATCACACCATCTGCATAGAGGAGCTTCATCATTTGATGCATCTTCCAATAGTAGTGGCATTTCTTCCACACATGTCGTAGAAATTCATAGCACAAATGGTTCTGATACATCATCAAGATGGGGCAACTCCCTTGGAAGTCATGGTTCATCATCAGGCTTGGTTTCCGTAGCGACAGAGAATAATAACGTTAAATTTACAGCACCACACTGTTTAGATAATTTACAAAAGGATCCCAAAGATCTACCTACTCCATCATCAACACCAACAACATCAAGGAAATCTAGACGAAGATCAAATCTTTTTACACCATCAAAAAAAGGTGATGATAGGCTGAAAAATGGAGAGCTTGGTTCTGGTCGGGCTATACCTTTGAAACAGGGTTATTTGTACAAAAAGAGTAGTAAGGCATTAAATAAAGAATGGAAGAAAAAGTATGTAACATTATGTGATGATGGACGGCTAACATATCATCCAAGTTTACATGTAAGATTTGTTTTTAAAATTATTATATTATTAAAATTTATGAAGCTAAAATTATATCTTGGTTTTGCCTTTGCTTTTAAAAGCATGTCTGTTTTATATACTACAACACAATAAATACTACAAATATTATAACCTACATAAGCAAAGACAGTATGTTGCCCTTGAATTGGAATAAGAAATTAAAATATAACATTTCTAACTTGTAGCTGTTGTTTTGTTTTACTTTCCTACTAAAGCGTTGCAAACTAAGTTAAACATTAGAAATCCGTAGATTTTAATTTTAGTTTAAATTTATACAGGACTACATGGAAGATGTTAACGGAAAAGAAATTGCTCTTCAATATGTAACTGTTAAAGTTCCTGGTCAAAAACCGAGGGGATCTAAGTCAATAATTACAACAGTCCCTGGGTATAATGGGTATACAAGTATTGATATACATGACAGTATTGGAGGATTATCAATAGGTAATATCTATGGTTTTTTATATTTCTATGTAGCGGATATTTTAAATTTTTAACGAAGAGTAAAATATAAGTAAAATCATAAGCAACCAAAAGTATAGGAAGGTATTTGATCTATTTCATTAATGATTTGTGTTTCACAATCTTTTTGCTTATTGTAGGTTACAAAGAAAAGCCAACTCGCGCAACGGACAAAGCTCTTATGTCAGCTTTCGAAGCAATGAAAGAGCCAGCTTCAAGTCGGCAATCGCTGGCATCAGAGGTTGAATTGGCAACAAATGGATCAGATAAAGATACACCGCATGTTAAAAAACGCCATCGGAGAATGAAAAGCAGTGGTGTCAGAAAAGATGGAGAAGAAGGTATTTTAGATATATTTTCTTTTCATTTTATATAAACCATATCTTAAGCTTTACATTTTAATTAAAGACAAAAATGCCTTTATAAATGTAATGTTTCTTTAATCATAAATTAATTTCCACTCATAAAAGTAAGTAGAAATGTTTTCTTAGATAGTCAACTACTAACTCATTTAAAGGTTACATTTTAGTCTATACTAAAGTATGTTTTGTAATAAATAAATTAGGATCAACGCTATTATTCAAGGGATTATTATACATATTTATGATAATCACAATTAAAATATATGTTATTATAATCAAAGTCAAAAGTATCTGTATTCAACTAGGCTAAATATTGTTACACTTTTGAATCGACATGGTATTAAAAAACATTTACCACCGATTCGGAAGACAGTTTTTACAGAGAAGAACCGGCAAGAAACTCTGATATTTGCTCTTTTTTAAATAAGAGATGCCTGTAAATCGTAGTCATCATTATAGAGTAGAAGTCTCATAGATAAGAAACATATAAAATGAATCGAATTATAATTTCAGAGGGTGAAAGCGCGACGTCGTGCGAGTTCACGATAGTGAGCCTGGACGGCAAGCGGTGGCGCTGGGAGGTGTGCGGCGGCGCGAGCGCGGGCGCCGCGGCTGCCGAGCGCGACGCCTGGGTCGCCGCCGTCGAGGCGCAGATCCTCGCCTCGCTGCAGGGCCGGGTCAGTGCGCAGCCGTCGTCTCTATATGCTATTAGAGTAGGGCTACTAGCTAGAAGCCAGTGTAGGCTGTAGTGGAGGGTGGCGACCAATTCTACACTATTGAAGTCAGTGACCCTGAGATATTTTTTTTTATTTTATTTATTTTGCAAGAAATGTATTACATGGATTTCACTTTTAACTAAACTCGCCAAACTTTTAAGTTTGATGGCGAGAGGCGCTCTTTTTACATAACCAATACACTTTATAATCTATTATTTTGAGTCACAAAATACGAAACAATAGTTTTTAATACCTATTATTATTATCATTAACTTATCTATGCAGCTTATATAAGATACTTTCTTATTCTTTGTATTTACTTATTTTATTACACTTACTCTATTTAATAATTTTCCAATATATACTTTTTTAATTTAGCTTTTAGAGATCCCTTACTAATTTTAGCATCTCCTCTTAAAAAATCTATTTTGTTAAAGACATGACTTAGATGACATACTTAGATGTTCTCTTACCATAATAATTCTAAGGTTTTGCTTGAACTAGTTTGTTCTCTATAACCCTATGTGTGTTGTACTTATTTTTTACATTAACTTTATATTGTTCTTTATAATAATTTTCCAAACCTACTAAATATTCAATTTTTTTATCTACGGGTAAAATTTAACAACTTATTATATTCTTTATTACACTTTTCTTTTACCTTTTTACTTACTAGGAACTTTATCAGTCTTATTTGTACATCTTTGATATCCTTATATGGTCAGTTAGGTCTAGCTTTATTATACATTGTCTGTGTAACACTCTAGCCATGTTTCGTTTATCAGTTTGTATCTAGATGTGATATCTATGGGTACCTTACAAGATAATTGTATGAACTGAAAAAGTCAAGACAATGCCAATGCCACCCAGTAACCTCTCGAGGCTTCCAATCATAAGTCTGAATAACAAATAATTAGCAAAGATATATTGTTCATGCAAAATTTGCTAAGGAAGAAGCTTCTAGATCAATAAAGATTACATATATATAGGCATTTCATTATCACTAATTTGGTGTTCAGACGTCAAGGCAGCCAGCACCAACAGGAGCAAATTCAACGGGTGATGTCCGGGCCACATACTACATACGCAGGGTCAAGGGCAACGACAAGTGTTGTGACTGTGGAGCTGCAGGTATTTTAAGGCGTAGATTTTAAAGAACATCCAAGTATTACGTTAAATATTTTTTGATGACTAAAATTCCTCCCTCTAGAATTCCTCTCTAAACTTTAATAATTAAGTGACCAAAATAGAGTTCTCAAGTAAAATGATTTAATAATGAAAACCAAATCCTTTTATTATTTATATTATTTATAATTAATTTTCTTACCTTCCTTTATAGATCCAGATTGGGCAAGCCTAAACTTGGGTGTTTTAATTTGCATTGAATGTTCGGGAATACACAGGAATCTTGGATCACACATATCAAGGGTTCGATCTCTAGATTTAGATGAATGGCCGTAAGTATTGTTTAACTTGAAAATACTTGCTTTATTTAAACTTTGACAACATTTCGTTATTTTCACTTTGCTGAGTATTTTATAAGCATTTTGTTATTATTTTCAGATTGGGACATGTTAGTGTTATGGTAACTATGGGAAACACACTTGCAAATTCAATTTGGGAGGCAGATTTGAGAGGTCACATTAAACCTCTGTCTGCAAGCAGTAGGGAGGACAAGGAAAGGTAAATCTATTTATTTATTTTTATCGTAATTATCATGAAGTTTACAAGTTACTGTGGCCCACGGTTTCTTTGGGAATAAGATATTATTAAATTATAGATATGGAACATATCTGTTTACTATGGGTATGTTGTTGGCGTGGTGTGTTCATGGGAAGTCTGTAAATATAAAAGTATCAACAAAATCAATTCATCCAGTCCAAAAACAAGCCGAGTTAATAAATTTAAAAATTCTCCTGTCCTTTGCTTTTGTTAACAAGGCACGTTGAGTAACGTGTTTAGCCTGCACGCTAGTACAACTAATGAAATATTGGTAAATATTTTGTAATACCATGACGATTCAAAAGTGTTGTTACTTTATATGGCTATATAATTAGGTTTTATTTAATAAAGATACTTTTGGCTTTGACTTTGACTTTATTGTCGTTTCAGGTGGATACGG
>JADANM010002527.1:8424970-8451999 GCA_026213755.1 Eurema hecabe
TTACATAAATGACTGCTAACTTGCATTAAATCAGCCCTTTGAAATCCCCTTTATTCTTTACTAAAGAACAAATAAACAAAAGAAACTGGGTAGTTTCCATTTCTAAGGAAATACAGAAATATAAATTACCTATTCTATGTGTTTATCTCGAGAAAAATCTATTCAGTAGTTTTTCAGTAAAAGAGCTACAAAGATCCATAAATTCTCACATACTAATGCATTTAAAATATTAAAGTAATTTTACAAGTTGTAATATTATGTAGGCAACGTTGTGCGAACAAAATCCGGAAAATCTGGTTAAGCTAGAAATTAAATTGCCAACCGAATAATTAAATGCGCGAGCTGCACGCAACGCTAGCCATAACTTTCTATATATATGTATACGCAAAAAGAACAAAATTAAAAAAATTGTTTATGTGTGATATATATTATTATTTGCTTTATAGTATATACCTTCAAGAATGGTTTGTAGTAGTGGTCGGACAAACTGGAAGTCTGGTTATATGTATAGAAATACTTCACTTTATTTTTATCCCAAAATCTATATAATTTAAAGCCCTAACATATTTTTCTTTAATAAAATTTACCTGATATATTAAATAGGTCAATTTATGTTTTGAGAATTTTCTTATAATACTTACTATCAAATTTTATAAAATGCTAAATTTCTATAGCAAAGCGAGCCAACGAGCACGAAGAGTTCCCGATCGTAAATAACCAACTCCACCCCTTAGCACTCATAGAAGTCTCCCTAATATGTTGTTGACCTTCACCTGTTTGCAGATCATATATAACACTAGACAGTGCTTCAGCATTAAATTAAAATTTATTATTTAAGTGACGTAGTAGTATTTTTATCTAGTTTTTAATATGAGGCAAAGATACTTGCCTATGCTAATTGCGTACATTTTACTGAAGGGCATAAGTTTAAAATATAATTTCCTCGTGATGTGCCGACGTGTAGGGTCGCTATCGATTGATGCACTGTGACTACATTGTTCAGTAATTCGGTTAGTTTGATTGATGGACAAGCAATATACGTATATACGTTTCAGCTATACTGAGCTATTTTATTTACACATAAAATACTTTTTATTCTACATTGCCACGGGAATATAAATTAATTATCATGGAATATTTTCAATTATTTTATTGCAGTCGTTTTAACGTATTATAGTAGAAGGAGTATGTAACTTTTTGTATATGTACATGTTTTTGCTTCACCTGCCATAGTATCTGATTTAATTTAATGTGAAAATTTATAAAATCAAGCTCTATATCCTTAACAAATTTCATTCAAATGAAGGTGTAAAAACGTCACAAACTGGCATATAAGGTTATTTTAATATTAGCTATCCTATGTTTAATGCATATAATATGTGTTTCTTGTACCCAAAATATAAATATAGATTGACCCGATTTCACAATACCTTTGATATTTCCAAGATAAGAAGAGATCATAAATAATTATTAAAACGACATATTGTGATTTATTGTATATTTATTGTGTATGTTTTTTGTATATAAATTAAAATTAAACCTTACTTAATAAAGTTAAATAAAATACATACTTCTCGCCTCGCAAATCGGTTTTTGCATGAATAAGCATACATTGATTCGATTTTTCATGATATTCTGGGTACGAAATTAAAACATCTTTTAGCCTTTTTATTAAATTGCCTTAGACTATGTTGTATGTCTATACTTTAATAAAACATAAAAATATTTACATATACAATTTTATAATAAAACAATTACCCTTTAGCTATGTATATGCACTGTTAATCTAAATATTTTCTTCATATATATCGTAAGCAATACGATTATTTTATAGTATACAATTAAATTACGAGAACAAGAAGTTAGTTAAAATTCACTGCTATACATTTTAGCAATATTAATATTTATTAGAAATTAAAAAATAATAATAACATTAAATACGGGTTCTTTATTTGGGTAAAGTAGATAGGCCTTTTTTAAATGTAATGATTTTTACAGTATGTTCATTTTTTGTTATTAAATGTGATAGAAAAGTCCCAAATGTTTTTAATATTCGCTGCCTCTTCAGCATCATCAAACGTTTGTGGTAATTCTTTATTTGCAGTTTCTGGTAAAAATAAAGCGGTCGATGCCGTTATCAGTAACAAACATGCTAAAATTATTAATGGAAGCCAAGATATGTAGACTTCTAAATAAACTATATAAGGAGAAATTATTAGTATGATAAAACTACCGATGTGAGCTATAGATGTTCCTAAAGCCCGAACAGCTGCTGGAAGGATTTCTGGAACCCACTGCATGGAAACATTAAATACCATATTGATCATAAACCTCATAGTAAAAGCGCATATAAGCGAAGTCCATCCAGTAAAAACTGTGGTCATAACACAGAATATCGCGGAAATTGATAATAAAACTAACACAATACTTCTTCTTCCAAGAACATCCATTATAAACCCTACAATCAATGTCGATGGAAATTCAGTAAATGATATAACTGAAAAGGAGATGAAAAAGTCGAAATCTAACTGTTTAATACTCCTGAATAGTGCGTCGAAAATAAGAGATATTAACATGTACTGCAAAGTAATTATTAGGAATGCTTTTCTTAAGTTTGGCCTCTTCCATACTTCTAATATATTTATATTTTCATCCTCCTGACATTGTGAAGCGCTTATTTTAAACTTTTCTATAAGCTCTTGAGGTATGGTTTTTTTGTTGATCTGCGCAACTCTTTGCACTTTTTTAATTGCTTCATCTATACGACCTTTCGATAGCAACCATTTTGGGCTTTCTGGTAGAAAGAGTGGTGAAAGTAATGCTAAGCCTAATGGTAGGGATGTAGCAAGAGCCGTGACCTTCCAATGACCGCTATACAACGCAATCCATGGCAGTAAAGCGGCTGCAGAACCATAAAAAACTGCGAAAGACATGTTCGATATTGCACTTCGATGTTTAGGTACTATAAATTCCAAAACTATCAAATATGCCATAGTTTTACAACTGTCGTATGCGGCACCGGTAAAAAATCTATAAATCATAAAATCGTATAGGTTTGTAGAAAGTACTGTCACAGCACCAAAAACACAACCAATCACATTGCTAGCGATAGCTGCTTTTAATCGTCCATAACGATCAGCTAAGAATCCAATAAGTAAAGTCCCAAAAACAGATCCGGCAAAGAAAGCTCCTTGTGCAGTAGCAGGATAACGGTCTTTATCACAAACCCATCCCATTTCACTAGTTATTGTAGGATAAGGTATTTCACTTTTATTAAACTCCCAGCCGTTCTGACACGCAGTTATCGGCCATGAACTATTTGGCGCAATCCCAGTTTCTAATATATTTGTCCAATTTACGTCGTACGTTGTACACCTTGAATATTGAAACCGTGAATCAGGTTCTGGTGGTGCTACCAAGTTTCTTCGGTCTGTTTCAGTTAAATTTTCTAATTCCGGGATCCAGCACCAATGATTTGGAGATACCTCGGTGAGAAAAAATTGTGAAAAATACACGAACACGGTGAAAGTATAAAACGGGAACATTACTAAACCCATAAATATTTGGTACAACCCGAATTCGCCTGCGGCTGCTAATACTGCATCGAATTCCACGTGGTCTTTCTTGTTTTTCATTGTAATGTTTTATAATCCTTAATTTCTGGGAACTATATTATTAATTTGCCGAAACAACTGTTTTATGTAATTGAAAGTATATCACTGAGATAAGTGTTATTTTCGATTGTCCAAATATAACGCTTAGAACTCAAGTCGCACGTTTTGCGTCAAGGATATTTTTGTTTTAAATGAGCAGCTTATGTATACTCATACATGTATAATAACCGGTCCAATGCACCAACACGACTGAACCGAATGTCCTTCCAATGATTTTATGGAACACAATTTGAAAAGTATTTAATGCGATTTTATTAACACTGTTTCTTAGTTAAGTAATGTCTTACCTCCTTATTACTTACATAGTTATATAGTATAGTTAAGCTGACAAGCTTTGGTAACTTTATTTTGTTTATTCAAAGTTACATAACAAAATCTATTGAGCAATTTTAATGGAATAAAACAGCATACATCAATTATATAATCTCATACATATTAAGATTGCAGAAGGACTATGCAGAGCTATGAGAGTGTTTTGAATAAAAAACAAAAGTAAAAATATTATTTTCGATGCATATTGCATCTTGCGGTTCTGTAAGAGGCGTGTTTTTTCTTAAAAGACCGACAACCCCAGAGCCGTTCAGACCCATGATCGTTCATTGGCAGTAATGACCACTATCCATCACAAAGCTTGTCCTTTTTAAGGTTTTTTTTATTTTATAGAAACCCTTTAAAATATTTTATTTACTTAACATTTCGTCTGAAATGTCTTAGAATCAATTCATCTTGATCCTGCGTTCATCAATTGGCATCTTTCAGTAATTATGTGATGGTTCATATGCTAAAATAATTCATAAATGTTGGCGTAACAGTAATATTGGCAGCGCCGACGGTTTGTTTGAATTGACCGTAACAGCCTGCCAATGCGGTGACGGAAAAATTGGACGAAATTACAAAGTGCCCTGTAATACAGTTTACTAAAACAAATACTTCAACGAAAACAGATTAATGAATAAATGGCATTATCTACCAACTTGAAATCTATTAACTTATTAATTAAAAAGTAAAAAAGATGTAACAGACCACCACATACTTTGTTCTTTAAGTATTTAGGAACTCATAGAACACAGTTTTAGTAAAATGACATTTTGACGCTCGTATTTATTATTTCAACATTTATACATTGAATAAAATGGTAAGCGTAGCTTTAGACTTTCTGTTTGTGTTTGTGTATACTATGATATTTTAAATTTGCAGAGGACATGGTGCGCTCTTATAGACAGAGTGCTTCAAGAGGATTTAATCAATATAGCAAAGTAAAAGAAAAATATTCAACTACCTATATATTTATTTACATACACTTTATGTGGCGGGTTGCTAGAATATCAATACAACATAATGTTCAAATTATAAGACTAAATATTATGAAAAAAAAAAAACAGAATAAACCGAATCTACTGTCCTTGACATTTGTGGCCGTTTCCCCAGGCTCTAGAGTCTAGAACATCTGTGTACTAAATTTCGTTCTAATCGGTTCAGTAGTTACAGTTACTTTCGCATTTATAATATTAGTATGGATTTCGTTTCAAGGAAGATGCAGTAGAGAGTACTAGGGATGAAAGAAAAAACCAAACATTCTACGCCTTATAAAGAAAATCCATTCACTGATTACATTGTCTTCTTCTCTCTTCCTGTTCGTATTCATTTTTTTATTTGAATGTCGTTTCAGTGTCTATGTAATAAGAGCTGCAATAAATGTTTCTTTTTTTCTTTCTAATTAAGAACCCTGGACAAAATAGAGCCACCAAAAGCTACGATTGTGGCATCCTTCCCCAATATAGATAAATAAAATATATATACATTTAAAACATAAAGCCAGTTTAGCCTCATACAAAATACATTACGCCAGCATCCATCAAAACATTACGTTACTAAATTTAACAATATAATTTATCATGTAAATGATGAGTGAACATGTTTCAAGTTAATAAGTTCAGAAATTATTTATCGCGAAAGTTTGTTTTGTGAGTTGGCATAAGTATGGCAACGTGATTGCAACTTCAAATGTTTGAGTTTCTGTTTAAATTATACATATTTTATGTATTTAGTATGTACATATAAACAGTATACATAGGTACATCATTTCTTATGAAAGATTTAAATTGAATTTGGAAGTCTATCCACAACTGTTTATTCATTAATAAGTACAACGATAAATGTAAATTTATTTAAAATGTGTCTGGCTGTTGCTCGCGACTTTGTCCCCGTCTGATCTATTTCTATTATTATGTTATAGTGAGTCAATCTTAGAAGATAGACATATACTGTCGCGGATTTTTTTAGATCATTTAAAGAGGAATAATTCTTTCATACATATTATTTTTGTATCTTGAACCGTTTTCGCAGCATCTTGAGATGAATAATTTTCCCGGTTTTTTCCATATTCTCTAATTTATCTTCGCTCCTATTAGTCGCAGTGATGTTAAGTAGCCTAAAGCCTTCCTCGATAAATGGTCAATTCAATAAAAAAAGAATTTTTCAATTCCAACCAGTAGATCCTGAGATTAGCGCGTTCAAACAAACAAACAAACTCTTCACCTTTATATATTAGTATAGATTAAAGGTTAAATCGTTGAGTGCGATGGTAAAAATTAGAGATACCACGAATATTCGGCAACTATTCGGTATTCGGCCTATTCGGCCATTTTTTTACGTATACGGCCGAATAGTGCGTACTATTCGGCCGAATACCGAATAGCAAATCATGTAAATAAAGACACGATATTTTACTCAAAATTATGTACCTATTTCCAAATTACAACATTCTAGTAGTTAAAGTTAATCAGTGGTAAGTTGTGATGGATAAAAACGAGCTTTTCGGCATTTTTGTTCGCAGACGATTGCGTTTATCATCGTAAACGTTACCAGCCTCAGAAAATAACCTCTCACTATAAACGCTAACATTCCAATATGGGCTATTTTTTATTATCCATTTTATAAGCCATTTGACGAAAAAAAGTATCAACAAACTTCTTAGCAAAACAGTAATTAAATTTCACTTTACGTATTACTTATAATATACTTAAAAGCGCTCCGTGACCCGACTTACTCGCAAACGAAACAAATACAAACAATATTTGCATGCACCCCGCCGCACTCGCACGCTGTCGTCGCCTGAAGCGCGAACGCAGCGAGAAAAACAACTTGTCTTATTCCAGATAATGCACCCTTATGAAGCATGTACTTCGCGCCGAACATTCGGCGCCGAATATTCGGCGCTTCGGCCGACAGCGTAGCCGAATATTCGGTATTCGGTATTCGGCCAATTCACTATTCGTGGAATCTCTAGTAAAAATATAAAACTGCTGAAAGTCACGAACGAGACACTTATTTAAGGCGCTAACGAGCATTGTTATAATATGTTTCGTGATATTCTTTTTGTCATTTGAACTCTTGTTAGTAGTCTTCTATAAACCCATATTATAACGCAAAAGTTCGTGAAAATGTTTATTGTGCAGAACTACCTAATGGATTTCGCTAACATTTTGTAAGCGGATAGATAAGAAAAACATTCAAGATACTGTAATGTGGTAATCACTATTCAATTAACAGAAGAGTAAAAAAAGAGTACTTATATTATTAAACTTTATTAATTACTAGCTGTTGCCCGCGACTCCGTCCGCGTGGACTTTCATAAAACTTTGATCCCCCCCCCCCCTTCGCCCCTTATAACCCTGTTTTCACAACAAACAAACACACTTTCATTCATTTATAATACCTATTAGTGTGGATAAAATTTTGGTCACAACAAAATTGAATAACCCAATTCTATTTGTAGGTACTATAGGGTATATTAAGGTACGTTATTTTTATTGTTTCCTAAAGGAAACTGAATTGAAAGGAAATTCAGTAAACTGAATGCGGTGAACAGTGAGGATAGGACACAGTTTGTTACTAGTTTGTAAATTGTTCCATATACTTTTAATGTCACCTCCAAACAGGTCGCTGAAAGTTTTCTACCGACGCCATGACGCACTTATTTTTTCCTGACCAGTTATTGTTTCCTCGCTTAATAATAAAGAATCACAATAATAAAATTCTTACGAAGGAACAGTACATCTAATGCTTAAGATTTATACAGCATTATAGTTTAAAAAAATCCTTTATAAAAATGTTGTCTGGTCTAGAAAATTATATGTTGTAAGATGTTGTAAGATTTTATTAAATCCGAGTCGAATGTAATAAAACCGTACGTGCTAAAAAGTAAATAATTTTTCAAGAAGAATAAATGAGTTTCAATTATTAATGATAATGTTGTATTTCAAAGGATTTTCCTTGTCATCGGAATTTGAATAACGTCGCGTCGCCCATAAACATTTAAGCGTTGTGACGAGTGCGTCGCCATTTTATTTTAAGAAAAAATCAACGAAAATCTTTCGTTACAAAGTATTAATATTACTTCAGACTTATAAAGAAAACTATGCAAATATATTGTGTGTTTTCTATTTGTTATTCTAAAATTAGGACTTTAATGTAGTATTTTTATTAACAACCAAGTTGCAGGGACTCGAGGGCGAAATGTTCTGAGAAAAGAGTTGTACGGCTTTCAATCGACTTGGGGACTGATGTACTAAATAATATACTGAAGTAAAACTGAGCAATCCACTATAGATGGTATAAAATAAAATATAATGCGTATAATAATTGGTACTGGCATAATTTGGCTATTCCTTATGTTATTATTATAAGATACACGGTGTAAAAAATTGTAGCAGAAGAAATTAAAAACCTTGAATCGTAATGACTAGATGACAAGATAATTTTATAAATTTCAATGCTGGTTTTATTCAGAGCCGTTGCTTAGATCTTGCTTAATTAAATTTTTCTTTCATAAACGTTTGAAGAACATTCTGCTTGTGTAATTTTTTCATGTTTAATTAATGTCTTTCATGAACCAAAATAAAAGACAATTATAAAATAATTTATGATTTATTAATTATAAAATAATTAATAAATCATAAATTGTTTTACCCACTTTCTATTGGTAAGATCACTCTAATAATTAATTAATTCCTAATATTCTCTTTTTAACTTCTTATTTTAGCGCTTGGCTCTAGTTTTCTATAATGGAATGAGTTGGCGACATTAGTTCAAATTATAATCATGTAAAGACATGTCATTCTCTTAATGGCCACAGAATTCACTACGCATCGCCTATAAATAATTAGGCGCCTCGGATGAATATTT
Organism: Eurema hecabe; assembly: GCA_026213755.1. Classification (NCBI taxonomy): domain Eukaryota; kingdom Metazoa; phylum Arthropoda; class Insecta; order Lepidoptera; family Pieridae; genus Terias; species Terias hecabe. The sequence continues at coordinate 8,433,832 of JADANM010002527.1, forward strand.
GTTCGTTGTCGGATAATTTTCAGTTTTCACTCCTTTATCATAGCATAAATAAGGCTCCTAGCCTCAAACATATATCTTTCTATTCCTACGTACATTTATTGATAAAAGCGAACAAACTCAAGCGAACTATTTGAAAGGATGTTTGAACGTTTAGTGTTCATTTGCTTACATAAGATAGTCCGGTTGTTCCCGGGGGCCACGCTGTTGAGATTTCAACCTCATTGTGACATTTCTATTGAAAACCCTACGTTTGTCGGTCGACTCAACAAGTTAACGCTGAAAATAAGTTTTAATTATGTCATATTTTATGATGTCTATTGGTTTATAAGGCTTATTTAGTTTGAAATTGAAATGTCTTAACTTATATTAAGTGGTTATATTAACCGGCTATTCTACTCCCCAGTTTTCGAAAAATCAATAAAAATCTTTACCAATTGCTATAAAAACGTATTTATTCTTTTTAAGGTCGACCACGCATCCGTGAGGCAGTTCGTTTTGAGACTTTTTGTAAGCGAGGCTTATAAAAAGTCTCAAAACGAAAATGCATCAAGCAAAAACCCTGCTCGTTTTGGCACCGTCACATGAAACAAAAGAGATAAAGACAAAACAGGTTTACCCTTTTATATTATTAATTACCCTTTGAATTACTATCCTCAATGTCAGTAAATTATTTCTAATCAGAACCGATAAGAAACTAATACCAAACGAAGTATATTTTGTACTTGGATATTGACACCCAAAATCCACCGTCAGGCGATGTCGTAAGGTTTGATAGATAGGGCCTTCTGTGGAGAGAGGTTTACTGATGTTTTAAGGACATATGGCGACATGATTTATAGTAAGATTAAAGAGGTCTATCAAATAATGTTTGATGCTTTTGCAAGCGAATCTTATACGATTTTTGGAAACTTCTATGTAAGGTTAGTGGTAGTTTTATTGTATGTTAATTTGAACTAGTTAAAGTTGAAGTTTTATATTATTATTTATATATTTATATTATTATTAGTAGTATTTTTATAAAAATTAACGATCAACGCTAACATTTACATTGCAAGCACTTTTTAAAATATTCGAAGCTTGACAAAAAAGGATTGATTGACTTGGACTAGATTAGACTTACTAATAATTTTATTGATTGAACAGATCTCAAACATATATTTTGACCGAAAAATATTAAGTATATACCCGTATTTGCAATGTGCACATCAAGATCTTTATTTTGATAGTAACCAGTCATGTTTATATCAATTTGAGTTTCTTGAGGCTAGAATTTGAGGTATTGTACAGTCATGTAAAATTCTCATAAAATTTATTCGCCTCTTTAAAGAGTAATTCTATAGGTACCTCTTTTATTGAAATCAGTTCAGTAGTTCAGAGACAGCTCATGTTACATACGAATATTATTTTGGCTTCGGTGTAGAAGAATTAAAACCAAATAAGACATTTTTAAACACTTCTTTGTTTCCACCTAGTTTCATAAATAGATCATTAAATACTCATAATAATGTTTAGTAATAAAGAATACTTATAATAATACATCAGGATATATCCTATTACCTTCTTTTATGTAAAATTTTTATATGAAAAAGATTATAATATGTACGAAAGATTACATCCGCCGCAATATTTTGCGTTTATGAATACATTTTCCAAGAAAGCGGAAGCGGGGTCAATGAAGCTTGATATTACTGTGAACGATTTCTATTTTTGTAACTAATTTATATTTTAAACGTTATATAATAATTTAAAAAATAACTGGTTATTACTTTGCCAGTATTTTGAAGTGTTATTTTGTTTTGAACTCAATTTATTATGTTATTTTGAACTCAATTGAACAAGAGAAGAGTTTCACCTAAAGATAACGTCACCTCCGTTCATTAGCAAAGATGGACTCCTCACGAATGTGTTGTTTTTAGCTTTGTTGGGGCTTTTAGAAATTCAGGATTAAGTACCGTCTTTTGAGCGTGAGCAAGGAAAATTGGCCGTTTAGCCTACAACGAACGAAACGTAATGGTATCTCTATATGGTTCCAATTTACGTAACAAAGTTCAGTATTAACTTCAAATAACACAACAGATTGGCAGTAATTGGTTACACGTGTGCCTACACGTAAAGCACTTTCCTACCGATATTTGAGACGCGAAAATGAAGTTTACAAAGTGCGGTACAAATTCCATCATTCTGTAACTTCTTGTTAGCGCTAAGTAAACTGACAAGTTACTGGCTGCTAATTAGCTTAGAAAACTAATTTTACCAAGTTATGATGTTGCTCTTGTGTAACATGTTTATTATTTATTTAGGTTTGTCTAAAAGGGGACGAATTAGTAGCATGTGTATTGTGTAGGTATAATACAATACGACTAAGTGTATGAATAATAATGAAGGCGAACTCGCATTAGTTTATTTTTTTAATATTTTGTCCTGTCCGTGTTTGCCTGGACTAAAAGGCCTTTACAGGTGAAGTCTCTCCTAACCTATTTGTATTTTTTACGTTTTAATTTTCAACACAACGTTATTTAAGACTATTTAGTAATAAGATAATTTAAATATATTCAATAACAATCTCCTACCTATAAATATCTTACTTAGAACTACATTAAACTACCGGTAACATTCACAACATGCTAGCGATAATAAATAGTGTAGAAGCATCAATTACATACATATATTTCTCACACCCTATCAGTACTTTATCTTCTCTAAAGGCTATTACATCGACACTTTTATAGATACAAATGCTAGGACTAGAGCAATTTCCTCTGCAGTCTAGATCTACAACAACACAATAGCGATCTGAGAAGCTTGTTAGAACAAGCCATTTATATGTTTTGAACGTACTTTTTTCTATCAAATTAGTTAAGTGTGTAAGAAGTATCTTTTACAAATAGTTGATTTAACTACATCAATAATAAAATATTTCTACTTAAAAATTAAAAAGCAACCCACGCAAATTCATTCGAATATACATGTATTTTGTTCTAGGTATACATAAAAACTTCATATGAAAATTGGAGGTAGTTTTAAAAGTCTAATCATACATAGGGAAACTCAGACAGACAGACAGCGAACGAACCTGTTTTTATATTATCTACTAATAAAGTATCAAAATTATTTATATAAAAAACAAAGGAAGACCTAAACTGTCACTGTTTTGCAAAATAGAACAAAATTCAAACTAAGGTCCAATTCTAAAACAAAAGATCATAAATTCTTTAAACCAACACTATCTCGGAAAACTTAATCTAGTTTATTGCTAAAAAGTTTAACGATATAAGTTTCTACACTGATTTATGAACGGTGCCTTCCGAAGTAATTAGTAAGTACGACGGGGCTATCCTTTCATTGACCTGAAACCAGAGCTTTATTTAAACAAGGCGGTGCTTTTCAACCCAAATAATATATAGAGAACGTAGTCAATTTACCGTAGAAAATATATTTTCACGTAATATATATAATAATATTCTAAATAGATTTTATAGTGTTATATTGCTATAACATCAATCTTCCATTATTTTATCGACATAAATATTATGTATTTTTAAATATGCCTAATATGTAAAAAGTATGTTTTTAAAACTGCTAATGAATAGTAATACTCTATTCATTAGCAGTTTTAAGCTGTTTGTCTGTGCGCAAAAGACTTGTAATATAAAAAAACATCAAATATAAATACTATTGTTAAAAAAAATACACTAAACAAACATGAATAAAACTAATGATTCTGATATTCTGATTGAACTTCATTATATGTGTATATCGTTTAGTATTCCCTACACTTACACTTCTTTGAACTCGACAAAATGCCCGTATCGTTTTCAACTAAATTTGTCCTAATCATGTCAACTCGTTTATAACAAATGCTGGCATAAAAATATAATAATAATATTTTTTTTTGTCAAAAAGTGTCTGCTTTTCGTCTTCTAAAAAAAAAAGAAATAAGCGTATGATTATATTTTATTTAAAGGTATAATAAAATTAATACGAAAATGCATCAACAATCAAATGATTTAAATTTTTAACTTCACTTCACTTTAATATTATTTCATCTATTGCTGGAATTTAGAGAATTAGTTTTCATCGTAGCCTTCATCCCTTTTTATATTTACGAGCCAGGCTAGTTTAAAGGCTTTTATTTAATTGAGACAAATACACATTTTTCAGTCAGCTCTAGCTAGCAAAGCCCTTATCATCATTAATTTCTGAAATGTTCTTTGTTTACTTTACATGGGTATAAAGTCTATGGGTATAAACTGAGCCAAAAATAGCGTTTTTGAAAAACGCTAAGAAAATTTTTGAGACGTATATTTTATAATTAATAATTGTAAAAACCCTTTTCTTAACGTTGCCTAAGGCAATTAAAGATATAAAAAGATCCTTAAAGAAAGTCTAAAAATAAATGCGTTACCATTAAATTTGATACCTCAATTAGGGCTTTTGTACTTTTTCTCTTATTGTAAATTGCCTTTTGTTATCATCATAAATGAACTATATAACATTTTAATATAAGATTAATAAGAGGTTATACTATTTACTTTTATTTATTACGTATATTGTTAATAGCGGGAAAAATAGATTCATAAAACTAATGAAACAACATGATTGAATGAATTATTATATGATTTTATTTCTTTCTTTATTAAATATACAAACAAATTGCACTCTACAATAACGTAATATTCTTATTATACTATCTTAACTACGTAAAAAGACTTAAATTTAATTTAATTTTAACAGAAATTTAAACCAAAACAGACATTACTAATGAATTTTAAAACATAATCTATAACTAAAAACTTATATTTATACCTTAAATAGAAATAGGTCTAGTTTATACAATTCTTAAGTATATACAAATTTTAATCATTACAAATCGTAGTTTCAGAAAGTAGAGGGACTCTAAAGTTCTAACGGACTGGTATTTAATCTGTATCGAGGTTTTAACACCAAAAGTTATATCTGTTACATCACATCAAGATGAGAGACGAATAACGATCAATCTTAAAGCATTAGAACTACAAACGTTGACGTTGGATTGATCCAGGATTAGTCTGTTTGAACTCGTAGATTGAAGGGGTAATAAATCGACATCAAACAGGGATGATGGTTATTTTATACACATTTATGATAGATTCTTACTTAACATGTTTTCCCAATTACGGTCTGTTCAGACTCAGGTGTTTAAACGTGATATATTTACACACAATTTAAGCAATTTGTATAGCGAAAGCTTTGTGGTTTGTACAATTCTCTTTCGTATAAACTCTGTATTTTACGTATACGTACGTATTGCTGTAAGATATAATAAAATTAAATGAATATATAAAATGTTTTAAGTATTGAATTTTTATAGTAACATAACAAACCACTGACTAAAAAAATAACCTTTTTATATACCCTTTTTGGACGTCATTTTTTTCACCGATTAGTTTAAAGTAGGGTTTATATTAGCCAGGCGACGCGTTTTTCACGTTCTGCAGCGGTTTGGTCGATAGGCGGGTTCGTAGAGGGCGGAGCTGGCGCTTCACTCACGCGTCGTCGTGCGAGCGCGCCCGCTGTCTCGTGTCAGGTTCTTAGATCAATTCTAGCGCATACCAGGGCGCTCACTAGAGTTGCAGACGCAAGCGCGATTTGTACGAACGCTATGATTGTCAAGTCGCGGGATGTTGTTGAGCTTTCCTCCTCTGTTGTGGTTCTGTCAAAAACATTTGTTAACTTATAGGTACCATTGTGCAGGTATTGGCTACGATCTAAAATTCTTGTAATGAATAGGGATTTAAGTTGTGAATTTTTTAATAATAGCAATAATAGGGAGTTTTAGTGGAGGTACATTCTCGTTCAAGTAGAACTGAGACAAATTGATAACATATACGTACCAATATTAATCTTTAAATAAGCGTGATTGTATTTCTGATAAATAGTTATGAAAAAATAACAGTCTAACTTCATATTTTAAAATAGTAACAATTGTCTATTTACTAGATAAAAGTAATACAAACAAAACATTAAAAGTATTACCCATAGTTATGTGATGGTACTTCTAAGATAGTTCGGAAGCACTGTACTATAAGAGCTAGGAGCATGCAAACAGACACGATCCATAGAACAGCCGCTGTGGCGACGCCGACCGCACTGCTCGTCACCATGGCCCAGCCCCGGGATGTGTGTATTGAAACCGCTGAAAACAAGTTATTATTTATCTTTATTTGCCATATTACGTGGAAATACTACGTTACTGGAGTGCATGTATAGCCGCGAAGAGTGGATTGTTGGATGTTTTAAATTATGGTAAGCAGGAATATAAGAGCGAACTTTGTAATCTGTGTATGGGATGACAATAGTTTCCCGTCTGATTTTCATTACTATATGTACTTCTCATTCATAAGTTTCCAGGAAGAGATCACTCTTTATAAGTGGAAAGGTACAATCAAAATTTCATAGCAAAGTACAATGTGTGACTTTCTAAGTCTAATAAAGTATTTAATAAATAAATAATCCGACATTACCTGCAGCTAATACGCTGAAACTACCGGCCGGAATGCCGAGACCCATGTTTAATTTCTGACGTTCTTCTATAAATGCCACGCTTCCCATTACTATTTTTGATATACCGCATACAATCTAACAGTAAAAGAAAACAATGAGTTCATTCTTCTGTATATAACAAATATTGAAAGAAGAAAAAAACAATCATCAAAAAACATCTAAAACATGGTCTTTAAAGTATGGACCTTCTTATATTATATACCTTACTACATGTGTACCTACATCAGGTAGGTTATATCCTTTATCAATGTCTAGACTGTGTTTACACCAAATTTCATCGTAATAGGTCGAGTGTTTTCGTCGTTCTAGGTTTTCGTCGTTCTTACCTATCTATATAGGCAGATACTTTCGCAATATAAAGGAAGGATATACAATGGTAACATTTGCGAACCCTTTTTATACATGCTAGAATAAAAGTGGATACGCTTTAATTTAATGTTTATTCAAATGTTCAAACCATTTTCGAATATTAACATAATTTAAGCAAGTTACTTCTTTGTGTTGAAGATAGATATAATATAGCGAAAGATTGAAAGTACTTTCACTTTGTAATTATGTATAAGGACCTTTACTAAAGTCGCTAAACTAAAATTACATTAAAAACTAAAATGCGGTGCTACATAGAAATTTGTGCTTTAGAATTTCACGCCTTTGACTATTCTCCGTAGTAATTGAAACTAGTTTTAATTGTGTAATATAAGCTAACACTTCACAATATATTAAATTACATATTTCATTCAAATATTTGCGAAATATTGTATGCATTAATAAAGCAGTTATGAGAATTGAGTTCGAATAATCGCTTGGCGAATAATTTACTACTTTTGGGTAATTTCGTCTATGATCATAGCTTGAGATATTATTGTGATTTTTTAAAACTTAAAACTATTGCAACAAAAATCTTTGCAAAAAATATACCTTTAAAACGGTTGGATAAATATAACAAGTACCTGTAAAACCCGTAGTCTCAAAACAACAGCTAAGGGGTAGCCAAAGGGATGGCTGAATATGGGGTCCCCGCCGGCAGTCAGCGGCACCGAGGATTCCTTCCGACTCGATAGAGCTGCCTAAAAATAAGATATTGCAAACATTATAAAAATACCGAGCGAATAAAATAATAATAAGTATAAGATAACTTCGCGCATATACTTAATGCGTACCTATCACTTTCAGCTAAGAGAGGCCGAATTGAGAAACGTTTGTGTATTTTTTTAAATCAGTGTAAATAAATAATTTTATCACAAATTTATATTATCCTTATAACAGCTGTTTTTTACAATGACAAATTAATAAAATTTCTTACGTCGCAAAGTTTTATGAAGTTAAAATAGTTTTCTGATATTGTTTTAAATTTTCTTTTTATAGAACCGAAAAAACGTTGAAAACCTATACCCATATTACCGATAAAATATTTTATATAATCAGCTCAGTTAGTATATAGGAATTCTTCCTCAACACCGTTAAAATCATAAATTTGCAAATTTTCTCTATAATATACATAATATATCCCAACATTTCCAACACCTTAAACAACAATAAAAGCAATGCAATCGTACCACTCCGTATCACCCTTGACCCTACCATCATAACAATACGCATGCGTTAAACAAACTGTTGCATTGGAAACAAAACTAACGCTAAGCGCTCCAGTACTCCAATCATAAAGTTATTTTTAGTTCCAATGAGCAGTTCTGACAGTGAAGATGAGATTCCCAAGCAAGCTGTTCAAACTCATGAATCCTCCGATTCTAGTTATGAATCGGAAACAGCCATTGAAACGAAAGACAATGAAGGTAAATACGAATACGGAAAAGATTAGCTACTTATAATTCTAAATTCCTGTGTATATAAAAAGTAATAATTCGCCTTTAATATTCTGTCCCTAATTGAATATTTTTACATAATAAAAATCATTTTGGTTCCTTCACACATTCATCCATAAAATTAATCCATAAAAGGGACAGCGAGCTTGTAGATACGTTTACACGTGCTGATCTTGATATTTTAATACTAAATTCAGAAACACGTTTATATAATTGCTTAATTAACATTAATTTAAGGTTCTTTTCGTAGCAAATTAAGAGGTCGTGCACTGAAGCTATTCAGAATTTGTCGGGTGAAAACGTTTGAGTATTTATTCTGTATTCTGAGTGAATACCGGAAAAGACGGCGCAATATAGAAAAGCTCTTTTCATTGTGGTGATTGTTCTAATTTTATGTTCATGAAAACACACTTGCAATTTTTATTGCTTTTAGTAGGTACTTAATCCATTAATATAAAAGTTGTATGAACATAAAAAGAAGTCCAATTTTACAATTGACCACCGTAAAAATCCCTTTTTTTTAATTTACGCGATATTTTTATATCATAATATTATTTAAATTACTTCTTTTGCAATAAAGTAAATAATTATATTGTACGAAAACTTTGACATGCTTTCAACGATAATAGTATTAAGACTAATGGTTGGCTGGACATGATAAAAAAAAATAATATATAGTTTTATTTTGACACAGTCATATTTTATGTCAAAATAATAAATAATATTTCTAAGCTAACATTATTGATAACTCAAAAATAATTTCATTTAATCTTTGCAGAGGAAAAAATGGCTTCTCAACAGCCACAACCTCGCAGAAAGCGATTTATACCAAAATATGACGTTGAAGGAGTTTGTAAAGTAGTATTAGGTGAAGAAACACAAATACAAATAGAAATGGTTATCGGTACACATGTAAATGCCCAGTTTCCTTGGAAATCGGTAAGTAAGGCCAAGATTATGGAAACAATAGAAGTTGGTGGGGAATTATCTGAATTTTTCCCACTTAAAGATCAGCTAGAAGCATATCCAGGTGACGAGTTTTTGATGGGTTATATAGTAGATGAATCTAAAGACATTGATGAATTTTACATTTGCTGTACTAATGAAGCAAAGGAGCATTGCAAACAGCAATCTGATAGGTTTATTAGAAGGCAGGAGAAGAAACTGGAAAAGGCTGTACAAAAAAAACCAAGACCATGGAAAAGTTTGGGTAGCGATAAAGAATTGAAAGAACTATTGCCCATTAATCAGAGACCATTGATGGAAATAGAAATAAGAGCTAAGTTTCCCAAAGAAAGTGATCCAAAATTTCTTCAAGTGAGAGACACTAATTCTTGTCGGGATGGTTATATTGAGCTAACACCTTATAGGCAGAAATTTAATAACGTATTTCGTCGTAGAGTAGATTGTGCTTCTCAAGCAGCTCCTCCCCTAATACATAGTTATGCACAGACTGTACTTAAATATCCCCAAAATATGTGGACTCAATCAATAGCAGATGCTTTGGGTAAGGTTGACGATACCGATGCTGGCGGTGATACTGGAAATGAAAATGCAGAAGGACGTGAGGACCAAGGTGGTAAAAGTTCTGATGAAGATGAAGAACAAACACAGGAGGCGCCAGATGAGGTAGGCTTACAAGCGTACAAAAATGCTCTATTACGTATGAGGCGTCCATCTTATATAAAACGGTTTGACAGTTTTATGCTATCAAGAAAAGATGACATGAACTCGATAATAGAACTTAACACAGTAATGGATATGTATTGTAATGATTATCCAAAATTAGTTTCTGAACAAACAGCGGATATATATGATACAATGTTTTTTGAAGAATATGTTTGTTTTACCGATGTTAGAGCAAAGGATAAATATGTTTCATCTGCAGTATTTCATCCTATGTGGTCAGGAATTGTAGCGATTTGCTATGCGGATGGATCTCCAACTGTAATGAAAACTGTAAGTACTCGAGCAGATCCCATTCAGAGAGCTGTATATGGTATTAATCCAGTTTTAATCTGGAGTCATATAGATAGCCTACTGCCAAAACTTTTTCTAGAAGCCCCTCGAGAGGTTAAGATACTTTCATTTTGTCCGTTTAATGAAAATATTTTAATTGGTGGTTGTATAAATGGACAAATAATTTTATGGGATATTTCGAATAAATTAGAAAATGTAGAAAGGATTGAAGTACTTAGTGAGAAAAGAGAAAAATACAGAATTGCAATGAATGCTCACATGGGATGGATGAAAAACGTTCAAGACAATGCCGTTGTTCAAGCAACTGTCTTAAGCAATCTGGTAACAAGTCATTATGGTCCTGTTACCTCAATTAATTGGCTTTCACCTAATTTCACACTCACGCCTCAGGGTAAGATGCTTTGGAATCGCAATAAAAAACAATCTCTAATGTTCTTTACTGGATCAGATGACGGAGTCATTTTAGTTTGGAATTTATCGGTAGAAAATGTAACTCAATTTGAGGGGAAAAAAGTAAAAAAATCTAAGAGAGTACCAAAACGACCATCAGGATTGCTGGTAGATGTGTCAGAATTTAAGATATTAGATAGAGTCTTACAACCATGTTATAAAATAATACTGGGGGCCGCAGGTGACCCTACAACTTTGCCGTTACAGAGTTTTGGTATGAATGCACCCATCATTGACTACATTTACACGCCACGTAATACGGGATCAGGAAGAAAATACTTCACATCACAAATAGTCAGGCAGTGTGAAGATGATATTAATACAATTCTTTATTGTGGCTCCCAACACGGTGAACTAGCTCGAATAACTTGGGAAGGCCATGAGTTTAACACAGGAGAGGTTGTAAATTCTGAATATGCGGATATTAAGTATAGCTGTTTTATACATGATGGCATCGTAACTTCCACTCAAAAAAATCCTTTTATCAGTCATATAACATTGACCGTTGGCGGTAAAATCCTAGCTTTATGGTCCGATAAACTTTTGAGTAAGCCTTTAACCTGGAAAAAGCGTCCATATCGCTTAACAGCTGGAGTTTGGTCTTTGTATAAGCCTAGTTTATTTTTTATAACAACTTCTGAAGGCGATTTGGAAGTATGGGATATATTATTAAGAAGTGATCAACCTATAGCAATACAAACTTTATCCGGAAATATGCTTACTGGCGTTAGTTTGCATACGCTTCCTTTAGCAAAAAATATTTTAGGTGTAAGTGATGTGAATGGATCATTCAGGATGTTTTTGGATCCTCCAATATTTATGATTGAAAATCCTACTTACACAGGTCGTATGGAGGCTACTATAATTCGTGAACTTAAAGTAATGCAATCCTTTATGGCTTGGCAAAACGAGTGGATGCTAAACAATCCTCAAATTCTATTAGAAATGAAAAGAAAAGAAGGCGCACTATTGGCTCTTAAGGAAGAAGAAAAACGTAGACAAAGAGAAGAGGAAGAAAAGAGATTAGAAGAAGAAGCTGAAGCAAGAAGGCTAGAAAAAATGAAAGTAATAGGTCCAGAAGAAAGATGGCAAATGATTATACAGAAACTAATAGAGAGGACAATCGCAGTAAAAAAAAGAATAAATAGAGCTGAATTAATAGAACATGAAAAGCCTCTTCGAGAACTAGAAGCTCAGCGCTTAGAAAAGGAACGAAGAATGTTAGAAATAATGAAGAATCAAAAAACAATTTTTAATGATACCGTAGCTATTCTTTTCCCAGAAGCTATTAAAAAAGAGGAAAAGATTAAAAAGAGTTTACTATCTGACAACAAAAGCGTACTTAAAAATAACTATTTAGAAGAATATTCTTATTTAAAACTTAACGCATTGAATACAGTACGAGATAATCCATTTAAAGTCGATTTTAGTTGGGACGGTACGTTAACTGAAGGAACAGAAAGAAGACAAGCGCTGAATGCTCATGAAGACTTTATAAAATTACATAAAACAAGAATTGAGGAAGAGGGTCCAAATTACTCACCACCCCCTGTAATAAAAGAGATAGAGGAAGTCATTGAAGATGAAGACCTTCCAGAAGAAATATAAACTATTTTATTGACGAAATAATAATTTCTTTGGCATTCATTTCAGCTTTTAATATTTATTTCAAGTCTCGAGTTTAGCATAGTTTTAGTACACCTTTGTAATTAAGGCTTTAATCATTTAATTTATAATAATTGTTGTAATCTTAATTTTTAAATTATAATTCGCGTTTGAATGAACGGATGTCAACATAATTATTTAAATAAATGTGTACGGTATAATCATTGTTTTACTGCAAGCGCCCGACTCATACAATTCCTGAAGCTCCTGTGATTTTTTTTATGTACCTAAATATTTTTTTATTGCACATGACTTGAACTGCTTATGTATTGTTTATAAATATATCGACAAACCACCAATGCAAAGATTGAATGACAAGATAATACAAGTTATATTTATATAACAGTCGGGATAAAATAAATGAATATTTAAATAAAGAAATAAAACATAGATTATTGCCACACCATAAGAAAACTTATTTACAAAGAAATTAAACAATCTAAACTTAAATATTTACTCATATTATATGTTTTTACTTACTGCATTTAGTTCTTCCATATCGTCGTCACAACTAAAGGACGTTGCACATAGTTTCCGCTTCATATATGCCAGGGTCTTATTACGATCGGGTGAGAATCTAAACAAAATTAAACGAAAGCCATTAAAATGCTAATAGTCCAATTTATTGATTTCCATTCCGTTGAGAGCTTGCATAATTATTGAAAGTCAATACGATTTAAAGCTAGATAATCGAGCAATGAGAATTCTCTCGTAGCTATTACGTACAGCTTCAAACAAGAGTTAGTTCTCTTTAAAATATGCATTAGAACTATACATATTAATTTAATCAAAACTGTAACTTCTAGAATGCAGGATTAAATTATTTTTGTCTGAAAATGAAAACTGTAATCTGTTATTATTAATATTAATTTGTACATGTATCTTATCTTTAATGTACCTACTACTATATTTTCGAACCATTTGTAATACTCTGACAAAGATTAATACCTATATATTATGTTGCCCACCAACTACTAACACAATATTTTGTAATGAAAAAATATTGCTGCTATGCATCGAAGCGAATCGTACTCTATATAAATAAATCAAATTATAATTTCGTAACAGTTCATACTAAAATTTTCCAAGCGTTGGATTCATTTTATGAATATTACGAGAACCGTCCCACGATCTGACATATCCATTATTAAAAATTCCTATTATTGGATGGCATACCTATTATTATAAATAGTTCGATTTAACTGTAATAAACCTTTGCAAGTTTAATGCCGTTGGATTTTGAACTTAGAATTTTATAAAAGCCAATAATTTAATAAAGTGTGTTCATTGTATTGACCTTTGTTTACAATTATTGTAACTTCTTATTTTTAAAAGAGCAATTTTCAGATTTCTTTGTCTGTTCTTCTCTTTACCCTGCCTGCTACCGAACCGCTTTCCGAACTGCCTTCCAGACCGGTGGTAAATGTTTTGTTATACCATGATGATTCAAGTGTAATTATATGTAGCCTAGATTAATAAAGATTCTTTTGACTTTGAATTCGAATTTTGAAAAAGTCTGTACAGACTACAAAATTATACAAACACAATCGATATGACAAAAGATTAAAATCTTTTGTGTTAAAACACTAATTTTTAATATTTATTAAATTTATTATTATCTTGTAACAGATTCATTTATATTACGACTATAAAGCCTTATATAGCCATTCAGACTATGTACTGTTATTAAGAATAGTGTAATCTTTTTAATTACTACACCGATTTGGATTTTTTTTTCCAATTAAAATACACATTATTCGTCAGACTAAGAAGACTAAGACTTTATATTAATCCAAAAATGTCGAAAAAAGAACAATATATGGAAACAACCCAAGGGGCAACCTATTCACAAAATATTCATATAATAGTTTCTCTTTTATCTTAATTTAATCCCTGTCTTCCTTTTCTAATGTAGGTATACATATCTATTAACGCGCAGCACGTACTAGATTAGCTAATTTGCTAATGGTTTCGTATGGCGCATGTAATATACGATGCTTTAATGAGAATGAACAGCCCCCTGAATGGTTTCTTTGCGTGCTCAAATGTGACGGGATACACCTATCCATCGATCTTTATATCTAGGCCAGTCTGTTTTACTAGGCCGTGCAATTATCCAATTACCAATACACTTTATTAATTACCCAATAAGCTATAAATATTCATAACCTGTAATTATCTCTGACTAAAGAAATACTTATGAAATATGTATATCTAAAGTTAATATATTATCTCTTCTACTAAACTTATTTTTTACCGACTTCAAAAAAGGAGGAGGTTCTCAATTTGTCTGTATGTATAATATATATATTTTTTATGTATGTTCACCGATAACTTCGTCGTTTATGAACCGATTTTGATGATTCTTTTTTTGTTGGAAAGAAGATTTCGGTGCCAAGTAAAACAATAAGTGTTTGTTTGGTTAAATTGATATTGTATAGATTGTTGTAGCATTTACTTGGTACCGACTTCTGAATTATAAAATTACTATTAAATCATTTCAAGCAACTTTATTTTTTGCTTTTTAGTTTGAAATCGGTTTATTTTTTGTTAAAAATTTATTTTATATAAACACATATTCAAAAATTACTCAATACTAAAACTAATGACATTGAAATATATTATTTTGTAATAAAATACATTGTAAAAATATCGGGGGAGAAAAAAAATCATTCGATTGTATTCATCTTACGGGATAAATCCCTCAATAATTGCTTTTAATGCTTAACAAGCGCGACTGTCATTATTTATATTTGCTCTTAAAAGCACAATTTTACATTTTCTCATAAAAATCTCAAGATTGCGATTATAATAATAGCTATAATATTATTACTACTAAAAGTACATTTTTGGACACTCCAAAATAAATGTTAAATATAACGGAGCTTGCATATTTTGCTAACAGCAAAACTAGGAGACAAATGAAGTTATCTACAGGAAATAAAAAGAGACAGTTCACAGTTTTTTAGCCACGACCGCTTCGGGCGAAATTGTAGTTTTGGGGAAAATTACTTTACAACGTTGATGTTCAGAAATACCTCTGTTTAATGAGGGTCAGTGCGGAGAGAAACCCGCAAATAAAACTGTTTCACAAACTCGCCCCAACATTTGATTACGAGCGATTTGGTTTTTATTTCTCGAAATCTACGCAGAAAATTGAATATGAGGCCTTCATACGTAGAAAAATGAATTATCCCTACTAAAAGTATATTCGGGACAATTCCTTTTATTATATTGCAAACGGAAACATAAGGGTACTATAGAACTTCATATTATAAGTAACATTTGGAATTTAGTCACCCGTTGTAAGTTTTGGCAAGAAACGAGAAATGTTCATCCAAATAGGTCGTTTATAAAAATCAACTTGAATATACAAGGGCTTTATGAAATATTTATGTTCGGGCTTAATTGTAAATAGATGTATCTGTTATGTAATAGACCAACCATAATACATATATTAAAATTAATATAACGAAACATATGAATTAAAATTATATATTATTTAAAAATATTTTTTCTTAAAAATATCAAAGGAAGAAAAAACGAATGTCTAAACAATACTTGCTCAATTTATATTTGTTTTCTCAGGCTATGGTCAACTAGGAACCTTCCAACCAGTATATTTATATGTACCTAATTAACTAGTCACAAGTTTATAATGATACAACAAATACAATCGTCTTAAGGAATAACATTTTTCTGTATCTTAGTATACTAATTAACAATTTCACCTAAAAGCCTTCAGGCTCGACTCTCGACCTCTCTTATGGGCTTTGTTCTATTTTTAAATTTCTAACTTTTGCTAACAAGCAAACAGCCAGTATACATTTGCCAATTTAAAGTTTAGCCTTAATTCTGAGCAAACATGTTGGAACGTGCTGTTGTTTTTATTATTATTTGTTTATCTATTACTATGCTGACGTCATACAATAGACAGTTGAGTTATATAAAATAAATCTTGAATAGCTTACCGGATTTGAATGATATTTGCTTTGTTGGATTCGTCTTTGTTCCGAATATATATCGCAGGATAATCATAACATATATAAAAACGGGGTTCATTCTTACACGTGAAACTGCGGTTTATATTTTGTAAATAAATAATAAAAAATGTGTGGCCGTAATTATTTAATTACTTACAGAGATAAACCCACTCATCTTATACAATAAAATAATTTAAGCAATACAAATTGAAATGAAAATAATGCGAAAACTCCATCTAAGTTAAGTGAAGTATAAGTTGTATTCCTAGTTGAAAAGAAAAGTTAACGAGTTAGAAACGTTTGAAAGATGTTGTCTTGCAAGAAGTGGCTCATTAACATACAATTTAATTCGTATAGTTATAGCATATCCGTTTTTATTTACCACTAAACGTAGCCATGCTTTTTTATACCCAGAATAATGTCAATGATACAATGTCTCATATTATGTGACAAACTAGGGTCTATCCAACCTGCATGCTAGAAGTCTATCAAATTCATTCAGTGTTTTGTGTGAATGACTATAAAAATATTTAAACGAGCTCAGAAACTATTATAATATAATTATAATATTAGTAAGGACTTCAGGAGACTGGTATAGTCTTCTATTTGCTATTAAAACTGCTTCTCGAATAATCGCAGAACCTTTGTTGAACCTCAATTTTAAAGTAAATGGAAAAATATTATACATACTACAAATAAGTGGTACAATATTGGCTTTTTGATTGCAAAACTCTTGAACAACAAAAGGCGCCTAGATTTTAATCAAAGCTTTCACCGAAGCCTTAGATAAAGGCGATTATTAGTCGCCTAGCTTTAAAGGCCATACTTCAGTAAAATTTGTAAATAATTCTGGATGTAATTTTTCATTCGCTTTGTTTTTGCCAAGTTTTGCATTAAAAACTGTAATGGTTACCGACGTTTATCGATGTATATAACAATTGGCGACGAGGCCCATAGTATTCAAACCTTTACTTTTTACAAATTTAATCCATTATTTACTACGTCATAGTGGTTGATTTATTATTCACATATCATTACATTTTGACCTTTTGAATAAATTCGCAAAACGAATTCGGTCCACTGGGATATGCGATGAAAAACTCTTCTAGTGCGTGCCAGGCCGTAGTGATAAGTCTTATTTGTAACAAACTAAATAATTTATTTTTTCTTTTTGAACGAAGCACCACTGTTTGCTAATAATAATCTAAGGTTAAATTAAAAAAAAAACAAAAGACTATTTAAACAAATAATCATACAATAATATTAATTATTTTGCAAAATAATAAAGTTAGCTAAATTTAGATAATGGATACACATTTAATTGGTAAAAAATTGTGCAGCATTTTGTGTATTTGTGCATGTACATGTACATTTAACATGACATTTACTATAATATATGAATTTTAAAACAAAATTCATCCCTGCGTCAGTTTAAAAGTATGTTTGCTTGATCAACCACGAACTATAAAATTAGCAGGTTCTTATGATATATATTCATTATATCCAACATTTAAAGAGCTCGGATCGTACGGCTATTTTTATTATCCAAAAATGAAAAAAGTCCCCTACCTAAATGAAATTCCAGCGGCGATCTTATGCAAATTCCTTTAATAATAATCTTAATTTCACTTCAAGTCCTAAGCATTGGTAGAGAATAAAGCTCAAAGGTATTCCGATATACAATTGACGAAATTTGTTGGACATTTAATATGAATGGAAGTTGA
>JADANM010002527.1:8452009-8464708 GCA_026213755.1 Eurema hecabe
ATACAATTGACGAAATTTGTTGGACATTTAA
Source organism: Eurema hecabe (assembly GCA_026213755.1). Taxonomy (NCBI): domain Eukaryota; kingdom Metazoa; phylum Arthropoda; class Insecta; order Lepidoptera; family Pieridae; genus Terias; species Terias hecabe. The sequence continues at coordinate 8,452,041 of JADANM010002527.1, forward strand.
TATGAATGGAAGTTGAAAAACTCTTAGCGTAATAGATAATAATAGTTAATAGAAGAAATGAATACTTAAATGTTTAATTATTCATATTTATTTTATTTCTAATAAATAATATAATTTATATTCGCAACTCAATGTTAACATACTTTCCATATTATGACGGTACTTCAGTTATTGGAGTGTATTTTACTATTTGGCAAAAAGCTTATCGTATTTTTCACGTAATTTACATTTGATTTTCATGTTCGCTTAGTTAAAATATTTTTTGTCGTTACAAAAGGCAAGGGTGCTCGCTGCCATTCAGTTTTGTATTAGTCCTATGAAAATATTATGATAATTTTCTCAATAAATAAGGTATGTAATGTTATAGATGTGCATGTTTATCACGTGTTATTCTCGAGGATTGCCTCTTGGTATTGACCAATACAATATAAAAAGTTACCCATGGGTTAACTTTACCAAACTTTTTATTCATGCATCTGCAGACTTTTGCATTTATAAAATTTGTAAGGATTTTTCCATTGAGACTGCTTTTCGACTGCTTGAGGCTTTTTGTAAGCGTTGTTCTTCACGAGCTTAAAGAAACACATTATTAAGGTAAAATGTATTTTTAATGATTTAAGATAATGGTAATTAAAAATCCTATCGCTCATATAACGCATTACAATAAGTTAAGTTCTTCTCTATGAATTTCACTCAATGAATAGAGCGAAAAGGCAAGAATTCTGTGTAACTAACGATCTCAATTGGATAAGGACGTTTCTGACCCGGCTTATAATTTCATTAGTAAGCTCATTAAAGCACCGGACGCTCCTAGTTTTGGTGAGCTCGGCAACTTTCCTTTGAACGTACCTATATTCCTGATAAACGCATTAGTTGCTATTTGATATGTACTCAGTTTCCGTTCTATCAAACCAAGTATTGAAATGTAATTATGAACCGCGAATGATCAATTTCCGTATAAAGTTATTTCGATAAATTCTGATTAAATTAACATTACCAAGGATTTGTTAAAGAGGAAGCAACGGACTGTTTCTTCAGCTTAATAATAATTCTTGTAGCTTGTTTGTCTTGTAAACTTTTCACTTAATATCTCGAAGTTGGTTAGTTATTACCTGCTCTTTGAGACTTATGTAACTTGAACGTTTAGTAAGTCTCAAGTACTGCAAACCCTAATTAGGTACTTTGGTGTTCGATGCTCTTGTTGAAAAGTTATAAATAGTCGGCAGGTACTAAGACCAACTGTGTGTTAGTCGAACGAGTATTGAAATTAATTAATCTACTTATAGCTACTGGTAGTTCGAGAAAGAAAATCTTTTAATTAGCTACTAGATTAAAGAGGAAAATTGAAAGAGGAATGATCTGAAAGATCATGCGTGCATCCTTCTTTCTTCCGCAGTTACATGATAAGGAGAGAAAGAGATGCAATATATAAAATGAATGGTTTCAGTAGAAAAGTGATATTTAAGCGCTGAAGACTATTTCTGTAACGTTAATATAAAAAGGTTCGTTAGTGTACATTGCTGTGTAGTTAGATCGAGTAAAAAACATTACGAAGAAGTAGGTATGTTTTAAATAATCAAAAACAATACCACCACGAATTCGCGTCGAAAATATAATAACGTAAAAAGACATTAAATGATTCGTCCGTTATTTTCTAATTAAAATGTCTTAAGAATGTCGTCTTATTTAAACACTTGTATAAATGTGTATGGCATCTTTAATTAAAACTTTCGAAAAACAGTTTCTAACATGTTACATTTAATAAGGCAAAGTTCTGGGTAGCACTACATTGGTTATGGGCTGGCGTTTCTCTTACCATCAGGAGGACGTCCAGCTCGTCTCACCACTTCGTAGACTAAAAAAAAGGTTCTAAAACAGCCCTAGTATCATTACATAGTAAAAACAAAGTGGCTTTCTTCTGTCTATCTCTATGTTTGCTTAAATCTTTAAAACTATGCAACCGATTTTTAAGCGATGCATTAGAAGAGGAAGGTTTAAATGTATAAATGCCGGTGGTTCACGGCTTTTCTATAACCGAAATTTAATTGAAGTACCACAAAATGGTCCACGACTATTTCAATCGTAAATGAATGATTTACACATTTATTGGGAAATGACGCAGATGGAATATTAATGAAGATTTATCCAACTTTCCATAAGCTCCATAGCCGGACTTTTATTATAGTTGGAATGAATCAGGCAATACAAATTTAAGATAAGATCAGTTTTTCTTTTGAATGCTACTAACTTTTCCATTGTTTTAGGAATAAATGTCTGAAATATATCGTATAACTCCCTTACATCGCTCTGGGATATAATTTATAGTTCCAGTTTTCCTAAAATAAGATTAAAGGTAGCTATAAATATGTAAAATATTATGAAGCAAAATGAGTCTCTTTTTATTCCCATGAAAAGAATAAATATAATTCAATTATACTTAGTAGGTATATCTATAATAAATAGAAATAATCTTTCCGAATTAATTGAGATAAATACAGAAAAGTCAAGTGTAAAGAAGTAGTTGTTCTTTATAGAACAAATTTTTATTTATAAATAACAACTCTTGAACATATTATTTTAAATCAGCTCACCCTTGCAAAAAGTTTTAGCAAAATAACTCTTCTCAAACACTTTGGTAGTCACTTTACAAAGGGTTTTCCCTTTAAACTAAGTACAAATTAGTATAGTCTATAAAACAAAAGCACTTCTATGGTTTAATTTTAGTATATTTTATATATTTTTTTATTACGTTGACAGCTGGGAGTTATGGAAACGCGTCCTGAAACCACGGGTGCGTCAACTCAACTGACGGAATATTGCTGTACGTTTCAGTGACAAAAGATAACATAGTTTGTATTTTTGCGAATTCAACGAAGAGAAAACATACAGGGTCGTTGTAGTTAACAAGCCTTTTGTGAATATTGTTTTCAGCTAAATCTATGAGTGGTCAATTTTAATGATTGGTATTGCTTTACCGTCTCTTCATATGAGGTCCTGAAATTATACTTATTAAAATATAATAATGTACATTGTAAAATACAAATACTTTAATAACATTTCTTTCATATGTAAAACCTCCGTGCTCTGTAAATAAAATTTATGTAAATTCATAACAAGAATAACGATTAATTCAGTGACACAAACGGTCACAGATTGGGAGGCACCCATCGTTTCCCGAGAGTGTTGTTAAAGGCGATTCCGGCTATTAAGCCGGAGAATTAAGGAGATAATATTTTTCCCATCCTTCCCGAATGCCTTGTACGTCCGTTAAAAGGGTGAATTACTCATCAGATTTTCCAAAGGCAGCGTGAGACCGTTTGAGCCTTTGTTAACTACAGTATACGACTACAGAGAGTAAATTATTGCCTACAGGCTTAAGAGATCCAACTTCAAATATAAAAAACGAAAACATAACTAAAAACAGATATTGTATCTAAGCTTTAAGTCGATTCAATAGAAGAGTGGGCACTGAAACGTAAATAGAATTCAAGCAAGTTTAATAATACCCATGTATATTCTCCAATTCCATATTGTGTTGTCATCAGAAATACACACAATACTCGTAGTTTGATCGATGATGTCTCATCAATAACTTGATGTGGGTGAATTCTGCTCTCGAGACTTAATTACTTCAGTTAAAGGGAAATGTTAATTGATTTAACGCTAAATTAATAATCGTACAATCCTTATCAGTTTTTTCTGGCGGAATGCCCTTTCGTTCTTGCTAGTACACATTTACTCCTACATCGAAGTACTTTAATGATCATTAAAAAATAATTATGAAAATCTGTTCAACTTATGAGTTATGCACTTAGCCACAAATTTACTTTCATATAATAGATGAAGTGACTTTTATTTATATAAACTCTGAAACGGTAGATAATAATATATAATAAGGTAAATACACAAAATATGAGATATAAATAAAATACTACTTGATTGAAGTGTAAATATTATTTATACAACGATAATATTATTTCAAAACAAAACCGTCAGTATTTTTCATAAATATAGTTTTTTAAAATAACAAACTATTTCGTTGTTGAGGTTTCAACTAGCCTCATTGTTTCAACTCAAGTATTGAGACCCTTTTATAAGTAGATGGAATAGGTTTTATATGGTATTGATGTTATAATAATAGGCAGGAAATCAGTAGCGAATCGCTCCAGTGTACTCAGTTAAGATATTTCTCAGTATTATTGTTAAGTTTACACGTGTTACGTATTGCAAATTTATTTATATCGCATATCCAATATTTTATTTATAGAGAAAAATAAGAGTGAAAATATTATTACATTTTATGTATAGGTAGGTACTTTACCTTTTTTTTAACTTTTTATTCATCAAAACGTTAAATTTCAGGGCACTTGGAAACCTTTCACATTACTAACAGATTTTAATTAATTAGCAAGCCACTTTATAAAGCTTAAACAATAACAAATTTAGCATGTATCTAACATTTAAACTAATCACGTTAATGGCGGAAAATTTTATTGTCTTCTACTTACCCGTAGAGTGCTTGGCAAATGAATTTAGTTATATCGTAAACGAAGCATTTGTCATGATCATGCGTCACGGCAGCTAATATATTTGTTAGATTTTTGTTTAAGACATTGGAGAGCATTTGTGATAGTAATGATAGGGATCGCAATGGAAATCAATGTACTCACTTGTAATTTTATACTAGTTAAAGATTTATTGGATAATATGAGTGCATATAGGAATATAAAATCTAACAAGTGTAAGCGTTTTATACTCTGAGTATGGAATGCTAATTGCGCGAACATACGCTTGTCTTATGAAAAGTCCCGTCATAAAAAGTCTAAAGGTATCATAATATGACCGTGCTATGAACGTATCAGACCCGTCAAGCAACACGATACGCTCTTCTATGCCCACTAGAGCGTATCAAAGGCGTATGTATCGACAATACTTGTCGGTCCGTGCAAGGCGCGCGACGGTGCTGGTCGGTAACGGAACGGGCTAGTGGGCATGCCCTCATACTTTTTAATAAAGAGAATATATTTTTGCCTGACACGTTCATAGCACGGTCATAGTATGATACTGTGAAGTGGGTAGAGACCTTTAAGCAAACTGTAACGAGCTATTTGTATTAAGCAAAAAAGTATCTATCATACTTGACTTTATTAAACGATTGAATGTAATATGCGTTTTGTATAAAAAGGATTATATATCAAAAGACCAAAAATATTATCTGAAATGTTATATTAGCTGCGTGCCGCTGTTTTACTCGCACAGTTTCCTTTCCTGTGGCAATACCGGGATAAAAATAGGCTATGTTTTGTTTAACCTACTTGAATATTAAATTTCAGCCAATTTCATCGACCCAGTTCAGATTTTTCGGAGTAAGAGTACAAAATTCATCCAGTCTTACTTTGAAATTTAATCTTGATTGTACTTATTTGTACCTTTATCTTTACATACTCGTACATCGTCTCACAAACGTAGTGGTCATTAGAGTACAATGACAGTGTCTACTCAAAGCGTTCAAACTGAAGTGAAGAATTCAAAACAATTTGTGGTTTCACAAATAGGTATTGTAGACTAGCTGTGCCCGAGTTTCTACCCGCACGGTTCCCGTTCCCGGAGGAGTATAGGGATAAAAAGTATCTTATATGTTAAGGGTTTCTTTATACCAACTTTAAATTAAATCGTTGAAACCGGTTTGCGTGAAAGAATAACAAACATTCTCACAAACTTTCACATTCGTAATATTAGAAGGATTATCGTAAATATGAATGTCGTAATTATTTATCTTCATACTTCTTATATTTGTATATAAAAGTCTCAATTATCATATTTACGGATGTACGGGTGTTGGAATATTTTATTTTCTTCTGTCACAGCATTCAGTATGGTAACGAGTACAATGCAATTTCGTCGTTAAATGTCTGTCTGCTTATTCTCACTCATACAAAAGCTTTTCACACTCTACGCATTGGAAAAACTCGCTCGATTTTTCACGATTTCCTTTCTTCAGAATTTCGTGATTGGAATAAGACAGCTCCAAATATTTTATGGACTGATGTCGACGGCACTGATCTTTACAAATGGCTTGTCTTTTCGCACTATTTCTCATAAATGTGTTTCAAATGCTAGTATAATATTTATTTTTCATATTGTGTACTTCAGCACGTATGTGATTGATTTTCCATAGATGTTGGTAATAGGTGAAAATTTATTCTAACTTTTAATTAGAAAATTAATCAGTCATTGACTAATATTCGCAGATCAAAATTTGGGCAAATTTTAAATTACATCCACCTTAGCTATGAATTCATTTATTCAACGTATTTTCAGCAACTTCATTTAATATGCCATTTGGTTATGATGTTAAAATAAATTGCGTTTGGATCGTGATAAATGCTTTAACAAAATTTTACTGATTTATAATTACACGACAGAAAATTCTATTTAGTGTACTTCATCAATTTTGTAATTGTTAAATGTTAATTCATTATTATATTTTATATTAAGGAATAAAAATCAAAAGTAAAAAGACGCTTTATTTGAGCTACAATTTATTTTTTCAATAACTAAATCAAAAACTATATTTGGCAGTTAAATAATGTACACTACATTAACAATTAACTATTTGATCTATCATAAACTAGCACTATTTTTATAACAAGATACAAGCTTGCCATTTAAACTATAGGTACATATTTTATGGACAAAGCACAAACTGTAAACATGTAAAGAAACAAACTGTTGTAATTTTTAAAATGCCGTTTGGACTATGTACGTAGACTATGTAGTTCAGGGTAAGCGATACATTCCCTGAACAGCTAAAGAGCACTTTTCTTTGGCTGGTGTCCAAATAATTATTATTGATGGAGCCACTCAGAACTTCCAACTTCACTATCAGGTCTTCCAACTTTGAGGACCGTAGTCACGTATATCTAATAATTTACCCGCAGTACCATATAAAGACATTCTCGTCAAAGGAAAATTTTGAAGCATTCAAACCTTAAAGTGGCATACTTAAGATTAATGAGAACTTGGCTCCGACATCACATCGATGATGAATTAGTTTTCAATTCTCTTGAAGGTATTGGCAACTTTATTAATTTTCACACACAGTTAAGTGTCAACAACGATTGATGGTATCAAATTACAAAATTATAATAACTATGCTTATTATTATATTACGTATACATTTTTAACGAATTACATAGATTTTTATATCATTATTAATTAACAATGTAACAAAAATATTGATTATACATTCGCACATATTATATAATTTCTGTTTTTGGCACAAAATATTTAAGAATTTTTACGCAATATATTACCCAAATAAACCTTAACACGTTTTCACTTCAGTCTTCGGGAAGGTTTAAAGTCGAACGTAGTGAACGTGTGAGAAGTTATTCGAGTTTTGTTCTCTTTATTTCTAGAAGTTTCATAGTATTCAGGCACCAGAACATCGCAGAGGCTACATAAAATACTTGGAGAAGAGTTGTTATTGGACTTGGTGTGGAAATACTTCGGGTCAGGAACGCTAAGGCAGAGCATCGTAGGACTTCTAGTAGAGGCGCATATTGCGAATTATCGAAAAGCATTCCGATAATAGTAAGCGACGCCATTATATATAACACGTAAATCAGAACCGATATTGGCGTCATACCCTGAAAAAGAAATTTACTTTATAGCTTCAATCATTAAACAAAGATGAATATCTTAATTAATACATTTTTCTAAAGGGCCTCCAGATCATACGAATATCATTTATTATTCATGAATGTATAGAAACAAGAAACAGCTTTTAATTAACGTTCCTTTGTGAAAATTAATTGTTAGCGATCTACGAATTTTAGTTAATGCTAAGCCATTTTTTTACAGATGTTAATATATTAATAATGAGGATAAGACAACGCTCTTTAGTTATTTCAGATCTACTTAGGGCTTTCAGCGAAGCAGTTATTGCTTTGTTCACAATTAGCTTCAGCCTACTTCATAATTTAATATAGTATTTGTAATTACAATTCAATGTTGTATAAGAGCTCTAACGTTTGACTTGACGTCGAATAATGTATATAGAAGTAATATCTATTGAGTATCAATGCTGTATATATTGCGAACGTCTCGATATTTTCAATCTCTGTTACGAAACAAAAAGCTGTATCGTATTAATTCGCAGAGTATTTGATTTTTATTTATTATGTATAAGCGAGTGGAAATGAAAACGATGAACGTAATTGTTTGCGTTATAAATTGAGTAGCGCTTGTTCAAATAGGTATGAGTATTTGGTTTTTTAAATTGGATACCTTTACAGTATACTGCTTTTTGTGACCGTTTAAGTTGTTTTTAGAGTGAATGCTGTTAATTTCCCTTCATTTTGATACGTTAATACATTGTATATTACCTATACTGATTTTTCTTTTTCGTTTATTTTCTGTAGACACGAACCGTTTTGTGCTATTAGTTTTATGCATACATTACATAATAATACATACATACATACATACAATACACACCATTAATTAGTAGTACAATGGTTAAAGCTAAATATATGTTCGACTTTGATTTTGATAAATAAATTGGATTGTTTCTATTTACCTTCTGTACACACAATATGGAGGCTCTAGCGAAACATTACAAAACAAACGCTTGAAACTTGAATTCGAATTATTCAATTATTTGGATAACTTGATTTGGATGTCTTTGCTGAACTTTTTTATTACTTTGCTTACTGTGTTTTTGTTACATATTTATGATAAACATTTGTCATGGATAACCCATTGTAATTTTAAATTTATGAAATATTTTTTTATGTGTTCCTTCTTTTGTAAGCTTTTGTAAATGATATTTTCTATCGCTACTACGTGGTCAATTAATTAATTTAAATGTTGATTTAATATGTAATTTATTATTCATAGACATTATTTATGTCAAGTTGACGTGAAAATATTGGTAGTTATACACTCACAACTGAGCAGACTTAATAGAGGATTATATGAAAGAACTGTTAACAAGTACAAGAGTATCTTACCATATATCTAGAGGCGAGCTCGAAGAAACCATAAAGTACAACACCATAATGTGCAATTATGTAGAAGTTACACCACGCCGGTAAATGAACGTCGTATTTTTCTCTCACTTCAATCTGGAAAATATTTTTTTTCTTTATATGATGCATTTAATTTTATAACACGCCAGTATCAATAGTCTTTTAAAAAAAGGAGGCTTAATAAATATGTGAAACGAAGTTACAAATTATATATAACATTACATAACCGATGATTTATTTCAAATACAATTTACTTAATATATAGAAACGATATATTTACTTTGTTCAATAGAACGTTATTGTGAAACTACGAGAATTCAGAAATAGTTCTTCCATTAATTCCACTGCAGTGAATTCGAACTAACACAACAAGATTTCCCACTAGAAAGAGCAGCTTTCAGTAGAAACCTTTAGTAAAACCTTACTATACAATATAATAAAAGTCAATATAATAACTGTTCTGCTTAATATTCTAATTATTTAAACTTTTAACATATTTTTTGTAACTATCATTGCCATTATTGTATTTTTATTATTCAGAAGTCGTGTTCGTGGTTTTTCGCACGTTAATTCAAAAGCCATATCATGAGATATATTACAAAAATAGGTAGGTTATATAATATTTCTTTTTGAGGTGGCAGAGCTATATCGTTAGGCGGAATTGGGCCGGCCCTCCCGGGGCGGTAACACCTTCCCACAGACAACCGGCGTCAAGTAAGCCTCATCAGAGAAGCCATTGCCATTTTCCCTTCCTTATCTCCTATCCTTTATCCCTTTGTTATAAGTTCTTCCCTTTTTCCCTATTTTAAAGGCGGTTAAATTTGATGATGAGTGGACGTTCTCGATTACTATTCAAACGAGAGTCATCAAATAAAATAATTCTTACATCTTCCTTCAAATCTTCATCACCAAGTCTGGCAGTACCAGGCTCCCAGCTCGGACCCCAAACTACCGCTTTGATTTTATGTTCCCAATTTGTGAAGCTACGGAATTTTTCAACAACGTACCCGGTGTAGAATATCTGAAATAAAAAAATGATTGGTTCTGAACGGAGGAACGAAACATTTATAGGAATGAGTTTGTTTGTTGTTTTATGTATGACGTTAAAATTTGTTAAATTATAGAGTTTGGATTTACTAAGAATATAATATTCAGTCCGTCCTTGTCATATTAATAGCATATATTAATGTCAGCTTGGTTTGTACTTTGTATGTCCTTTAAAAAAACGATGCGGTTCCTAGTATAATACATTTAAATAAATAAAGCATTTTATACATATATTTATAGAGTATTCATATAGTGAACGATACAAATTCAAAACTTCAGAAGTAGGTAAGTACTGTGAACAATATTGTTCAACATCTGAGAATTGAATACGTAATTTTATTAAATTGCATTTTTCAAAGAACCAAGGGAGTGTAATATTACATTTTTAATAGTGGACAATTTGTATTTAGCTTCAATGTTCCAACAATATAAACCCGGTATTAACAATATTAAAAAAGTTTAAAGCAAAAAAATCTTAGTGGGATTTCATCAAAAATGTATTTAAAAGTATTTCAGAGCTGAATTATTATTATTTTCTTCCTTTAAACAGACGGCAACACTATTATGTATCATCATAATAATATGAAAATCTTATAATCTTATAAAGGTACATTTAAGCCATGAGGATGAGCTAAGCTGGTTTGTGATATGACACTGTGAAATGTATGAGTTTCTTGTGGTAAGTAGAAGAGACGCCAACGCAAAATTTCGTGCCTCTATCTAAAAATTGGTCTAATGGTCGTAATTTCGATTTTTATGTTCTAACGTGATCGCATACCATCTAACTAACAGTAGGAACTGTTCAGTAGTCCGCCAATAAAAAATAAAAAATATGTACTCACTTGCAAATAAAATGGATTAAACGATGGCTGATTATAGATCAAGCCGTACACAATCTCAACTTTATCCGTTTCTGGTCTGAAAGTTCCGAATAATCGATCCCAGATGATGAGAACTCCACCGTAGTTAACGTCCAAACAGTACTTGTTGCTGCCTGAAATTTTAATTAAGTAATTATTTCTACTAAAGTAACACATTTTTGGTATAAATCGTAAAATATATAATATAACATTGTGTGGATATGGATGCCTGTTCTAGAGGGAAACGCCGTCGTTGACTAGCACGGAGGAAATCGCTTGTACGCAACACATGATGGTAAATTTTAAAGTTTTCTAATTGTAAAGAATGTTGTAACCACTTTGATGAAATATTTTATGTATTCTTATTCTCAAATATTGCCCATCTTTCTTTGGAAAAAGACATACGGTTAACTGTGGTTCTTTCCCACGACTCAATGTGGTTTACTATGAGAACGACGGTCTCCTTTCAAAGTGAATTTGTTCTTTGTTTTTGTCCTATATATTTGGAGACAGACCAAGTGTATATTTGCAGTACTTAAAGGCGATATAAGTACCGCAATTTGTTCTTTATGTGTAGCAATTTGGGTGAAAGTTACGCGTCGTGCCTGACCTAGACATGACAAACTATAAAAAAAAATTGAATGAGAATTATAATATTAATATAAAGTATGGCTTTGTAGAACCAAGCATAATTTCATTTCGTCTGTTAATACTTTGATTCCTTTTCAGATATTTCCAATCTATAGCTCTGACATTAAATTGATTCCACGAAAGTGGAGTAATATAAGATTTCCATCATGAATAAATTAAAATAATTCTATATATAGGTGTGTTCAATTATATATAAAGTTCAATTATTGGTTCTTTGCAACAAAATACGTTAACGTTACGTAGGATTCAGACTGTTGTTGATAATTGAATATTGAAGCTTTAAGCTATAAAAATAGTCTCTATAATACGTCTGCGAAAACAACTAGTCGTTTTCATACATATTATTCGCCTACACACTGACATTTTCCATCGACTCGCAGTTATTTAGTTTTCTTTAACTATTACCACCTTTGTGTGTGTTTTACATGTTTTCTTCGAAGTTTTCAATTTCTAAAGAGAATCTCATTTCATCGAAATTTATTTATAGTTCTTATTTATGTTAATTATATAAACTTTTAAAATTTCCATGGTTTTTAATAATTATTTGTTTAAGTTAATATCAACGAAACATTCAAAGAGCTTTAAAATACTACACACACACACACACACACACACACACATTTGCGTGTTACGAATTTATTAATTTATACTATGATAAACATTGTAAAGCAGATGTGTTATCAGTAGGTAATTGTAATTATTTTCTGTTGATAGAACTGTATACACATAAACACTCGAAGAATGTTCTTGAAACGATTGCTTTAATTAAACAATTTGTATTAAAATATACAAGAAATCTATATACGTACGAAAGTGTTTTAATTTCAGACCGACATATAATAATTATTTTTTGTTTTTAATTAATCATTGATATAAGTAAAGAAGCAGGTAATAAAGCTGTTAATTAACTAGCTGGTACGACGCGAATTCATTCAAGCTGTATCCTAGTTGTTACTTTATATAACTGTAGACAACACATAATGTGATTTTCTTTGCTTAAGAATCATCTCGTATTACAAGGAATATTCTTAAGAAATATTATATATATCGGTTCCGGTGTTATCGAGTTATGCAC
>JADANM010002527.1:8476052-8487781 GCA_026213755.1 Eurema hecabe
GGCGGTCGCTGTGAATGGTAGTTGTATTTTAATAAATTCAACTTTGCAATTATCTCAAACAAAAGCTCCTTCAATATTTGAGGCTCTTATATATTTTTTATTGTACATTTTCCCTTCTAACATTTTTCATTCTTAAAGAAAGTTTGTAAATAACTCAGGCATGAAAACTGGATATTACGAAAATTTAAAAAGTTTTATTTGTTTACCATCTATCTATCTTATGAAGTTTGAGTATTCTTTAGTTGAAAATTCTTTCGCATTTTTCACTTACTTGACATGAATATTATATGCAGAGAGGTTGTATTCTGTCGAATATATACCCTTTCGAATAAATATCATATGCGCAATTCAGAAATCGCCGCATTAGTAGCAGTCACTTGAATTTTATATGTTAATTTGGTTATTGTAGTAAAGACTTCTATTGTAATAACTTTGTAAGAGAAAATATGTTTTGAACTCAATTATTCGTTCATATCGCTTCTTTTTTCTTAACTTCTTTTGATAAGCTTATTTAGTATAAGTAATTTACGAGTAGTTGTACTAATTTTGTTATTAAATTAGTGTCGGGGTTTACAATGGTAAGACCCATTGTAAACCGTGTAGACAGTAAAATACATATTATTAAATAGTATATAGCTATTTTTTATATAAATTTAATTAATCAGACATCTATAATTTGTTTCACCTATACATACAAAGGTACATTCGCGAAGCAAACAATCGCTAAGCTATATATTAGTGTTTGTCTTAAGATAAAAATGGTCACTAACATTGAGGCGAACCTGCTCAGATAGCCACAATGGCCAATATTTAATTGCACTTATAAAATGTTATTGTGACTATAGTTTTCAGTCTTATGTCTTTTTATACTCAGACAATGAAGTATAATGCTATCGCGAATTCCGGTGAATTACAGCGACGGTGATGTTCTTTTCTTGTAAAAGTTCAGAAGAAAAACACTTTTTTTTCGTGATTTGAATTGCGAAGTCGTGTGGCATATCAGAAATAATGTCTTGAAAATGTTAAACCAGTTCAGTTTTTTCGGATTTGGAAGATTTTTGTACACGTGTACGTCTGCTTTTATAAGACGTAATTATATTTTATTTGATAAAGAGGATTTCTGCGAAACATCTTAAAGACTTTTATATTTAAGAACTTTGTAAGAATAAGATATGATTTTGGAGATTACATACATTACAAACGTCTGAGATCGTTTGTATGAGGTTTTAGGAAATCAAATCAGTTGTTGTGTCTAGGTTATCAAAACAAAGAAAAATAGGAAAATTTATGGTCAACTACATTGCATTGCGAAGAGTGCATTTTTCATCTGATTGTCTTTTCCTAAAATGTTTAGATATTAAAGATATGAAAGGGAGAAGAAATAGCCGAGAGCTGTGTTTTCATTATTTTATCTACATCAAAGAAAAACATACTACACTATCGCTTGATTGCGAAGTAGGTAAGATAAAGAAAAACACACTTTCCTATTCATAATATATATCTTCCGTACGTATCTACGTTTTCTTTTAGTTAATCTTGTCTTTGTAGATTTTAAACTCAGTGTAAGTCTCACGTGAATATCCAATATGTCACTGCTTAATCTCGAACATACATTAAGAGAAAATCCTCTTGCATTTTGATTATTATTTCTAGTAATAGTAATTGAATTTATGTACAAATTGTGTTTAAAACTATTATTATTATTGTGAGGTTAAATATGTTATCTTTATAAGGAGTCGTTTGCAATTAAGTTTGTTTTATTTCAATAATAATTTCGTATTGTGATTTGTAATATGTTTAGAAAATTGATTTGAAAATGATATCCTAAACGTTAAGAATTAAATCAATAAACAAAAATTATTTTTATGGTATAATATACTGTAGATAGTAAATTAAGGGTAACTAAGTAGGTTGAAATCGATATAACGATTCACATCTACGAGTAGTTTTTCTATCACTATATTAATTACCTATTTAGATAATATTTATTATTTAATTTTCTTGGTTTTAGCACTTCAGCAAAAAGGGGTAATTATATTAAATGTAAACCAATACCTTCTATATGGTTATACTAGTCACGTTTTGCAGATTTCCTTGCAGGGCTCTTGTTCTCGTTACATAAAATAACGAATTGATTTAGTGTCGTTATACCCTATCTACTTACCAAATGTGAGTAAATTTCACTTAAAAGTTGTCTTGTAAGAATAAAAAAAGTCCATATGTTGACTGACCAAGAATCGCATTACTAAGAATATTAGATACTAAGGGTGAGAATGGTGAGTAAAATAATGTTTTAAATTTAGTTATACCAAGTCCTCTAAACTGCTTGAACTGGCATTATTGATGGAACGTATTTGTAGCTGCAAAGTGACTTTGTTTTCTTATCTATTAAAGGCCTTGAGTAACAAAATCAACATGTGCTATTATTAATTGCTGTGTAGGGAAATGTACTGAGATTACTTTATCACCCCCCGCCTGATAATTATGTTATAATGTAAGCGTTGTACGTTGATTTATTAAATTTAATAGTTTGTTTCCCTCGTAAAAGCAAATGACGCGTAATACACGTGATAGATAAAATTATATTTCTAAGCTAGTGGATTGCAAACTTCCCTCTATTTATAGGGTTAAAGTGCTGGTGTACTTATACTCTATAAATACATAAGTATAGTAGAAGTATTGTACTCCCACTACAGCTTAATTTGTAGTGTTAGTTTGCGTTAAAATAGAAAGACGATAGAAATCTTTGCGGAGGTAATCCTCAGTACTATATAAATATAAAAACAAAAATGCTTTCACACCTAAACCACAGCTGTGGCGGAATTTGGCCCAGATCCTTCGTATTATAATTAGTGCACGTA
This sequence comes from Eurema hecabe, assembly GCA_026213755.1. NCBI lineage: Eukaryota > Metazoa > Arthropoda > Insecta > Lepidoptera > Pieridae > Terias > Terias hecabe. The sequence goes on from JADANM010002527.1 coordinate 8,478,914, forward strand.
TTCACTTGTATGTAAAGGACAGTAGCTACCTCTTTTGCCATAAAGGAGGGTTGTTGAGGGGATTTACGTTGGTTTGGGAATTAGTCCTTGCCACACACGAATTATGAATTTTGTATATAGAATATTGTGAGTATACCTACATTACTATTTAGGTGTAACTACAATTCGTACGAAGCATATAACATTTGTCCTATAGTTTTATTTGGACCAACGTGGGTATCAAGTATAAACTATCAACTAATTTTAAATAGCCGCAAATATTCGATAGAGTTCAACACGCGTGAAACCGGGGAACTATTCGTTGGAAACATACCTACTTAATTATAAGCATTTACGGCAGAGAGATATCTCAACGTGATACAGAGAACAAAGAATGGAACTTTAAAAAATTATAATAATATTTAGTTATTCCACACATTTGAACTTAACATCATTGTATAACGAATGACAACAAAAAATATATTATATTAATTATATATTTATCTACCTTTGTATCTTTAAATGCTTTTATCTTCGTATTCGGCTTGTTTGACCGGATTAAAAGCGAAGGAGATATTTAATGAAAGAGTGTTTGTCGGTTACAGTGTATCAATAGAGGTCATGGTGAAAATTAAACATTGGACAGATCTTTGAGCCATTGTAAACAACAGAACAGACCGCTTTTTGATTAGAATAGACTGAATCTTATATATTGGAAAACAAAGGTTATTTGAAAAATATTATAGGGACCAAAATTTTCGATTTTGTAAGATTGTAGAATGTAATAACATTATATTACGAAAAGAAAAGCGGATTATGTGTAAAGTAGAGAAAAGACACGAGTTAATAATAAAACATAATATTTTATACAAGGTAGGAAATTATTTCAGTAATTATAGTGAAAGCAATAATTAACCCGGTTCTTACTTGAATACTTAATGTAGAAAGTGCTAGGCCTATATTAATAGGAATTCATAAGTTAAGTATACGGTTATGAGTAACCAACCTTCCAAAAAAGGGGAAGAAAAAGAGGATCGGTAAGTGTATTACGTATTTTTATCTACATTTAAGATGAAGGTAGAAAATGAGACGAAAATAACCACAAAAATATGAAGGTTATTTTTAGCAAATTTTTTCGTTTCTATGAAAGGCGCTCATTCACATTATCACATAATATCATACATTACATATACTTTTGGCATACATATTCATAACGAGAATGTTTGTAAGTACAATAATAAAAGATTTTGGGGTATTTTAAGCGTTCGAAAAGAACGTAAACAAAGTTGTTTTATCGCTATTAGGTCGATTTAAGATCGGTTTTTCTTTATAAATATCCTGCCCATTTACAAGTACCTTAATCTTTTCAATACATAAAGTAGAAAACAGTCACTGAGAATCTAAAACATTATTATATTATTTGTACATATAGTATTTGTATGAATTTATTATTCCGAAAATAGTGTTTTAGTACGACATAGTGTACTAGAATCGCTAATATTTTACAAAATAAATAAACAAAAGTTACTTGTTTCATTTTAAAGTAGGTAAACTTAGATGTCCTGTGGGAACATAATACATGGATAATTAATTAAGGCTTGACCTTGCTACATTATCTTACATTCATACTGCTAGGTCATTGACCCTGCAATTCAAGCATCAAACTTGATACTTTGCTCCAAGTATCATCTCGTTTCATCGTTTTGTACCTACCACTAGATAATGGCAATTCTATATTTTGTTTAAATTGTACGCATAATAAAGTGACATTTTTGAAACGTTCTGATTAATTATCAGATGTGTTTTGTATTTATTGATAGGCAACCGGTTCGGAAAGATTGAACGGTCGACTCTGGAGTGTAAATTATACTATGAATTTACATACATAATAACAAGAAAATTTGCTGTATTAATATACAGTCAGAACATAACTTTGAGTTGAAAGTTTTACGGTTACCTAAGACAAAAATAAGCACTTTGTCCCGCGTCTTTATTTCGGTGATTTCGAATCATTTACAAAGACATGAAAATATATAATTAAGAGTTTAAATAAAAACGAAAGGTCAAAGGTATAAAAATTAGCTTAAAGTGCATGTTGCCAATATTTTATAATATTTCAAGCTGCTGCCTGTGCCTCCGTCTACGTGGACTTTCATATAAACTTTGACTCCGCCTTCCCCCCTTTTAACCCTTTTCCCGTTAAAAAATAGCCTATGTTCTTTCTCAGACTCTAGACCATCTGTGTACCAAATTTCGTTCTAATCGGTTCTCTAGTTTTAGCGTGATGGAAAGACAGACAGACAGACATACAAAGTTACTTTCGTATAATATTAATATGGAAGTATGGATTAGAAATGTGATTCTCGAATTTTTGTCCCAGTTTCCTACAAGTAAAACTAATATCGAAACTACGTCTATTTTCTATAGCATGGCTAATATATCGATTAATTAAAGCTGACTAGTACGTAGATTATAAAACGATCTGAATATTATCATGTAAGATGATAGTTACAATGTAATGAAGTAATTAATAAGGTCAATAAGGAAGGAGGAAGTCCGTTAGATGCGTTTAAATAAAATAAACTATTGACGAAACAGCAATCTTGCTCAGTGATAAAGGTTTTTCTTTAGAATTTAGATAACGGGGTCTTGATGACTGAATAAAAATATTTTTGGTAGGTATACGATCAATAATCCATACTAATATAAATGCGAAAGTAACTCTGTCTGTCTGTCCATTACGCTTAAACTACAGAACCGAAATTTGGTACATAGATGGTCTAGAGCTTGGGGAAGGACATAGGCTACTTTTTTTTAATCAACCCCCAAAAGGTTGCTCGAGGGGTTGAAACTTTTTATAATTTTACGCTTTCACGGCCAAACCGCAAACCGATTGTAATGAAATATGTGTCGCAGGCGGATTGTATAATCCGTTGTAATACATTACGGCTAGCCGTTTTACAAAACAGGGCCGTTTTGCAAAGCGGCGGTTCAAGCGTTTAGCCGTATTATCTTGCGTAGTTTTTGTATCATTATAAATTCTTATATTCTTATTATTTTTGAATCATTGTCATAGTTTTTGTATCATTATAAAAAGAACTTGATTACTCAGCTTGATTTTATTAAAGAAGAGTAAATAAGTTTTTTTTTTATAATGATGAATAACTAACCTAACCTAATATATTTAAAAAACTATCATATTGCGACGAACACATTTAGGCGGTTTATTACTTATCTGTATTCAATACGGCTTATCGTTGAACCGCCGCTTTGCAAAAGGGCCCTGTTTTGTAAAACGGCTAGCCGTAATGTAATACAGCGGATTATACAATCCGCCTGCGACATATGCATTATATACATTTGATACACAGATGGTCTAGAGCCTGAGATGAAACATAGGATACTTTTCATCTGGAAAAAAGGGTTATAAGGGGGGAAGGGGGGTCAAAGTTGGACTATATCCATGCCGACGGAGTCGCAGGCAACAGCTAGTAATAAATAATGAGAATAAACTACGAATATATCGAAACATGATAACGTTATTTTTCCTTTTAGCGTATCTTTCAATTGAACCTTGCTTACTTAAATATGAATACTCGTATGTCAATAAATATTGGAATCACTTAAGTTTCTGTTTCAATGAATATGATTGATGTGATTTTCGTTACATTGATCGGTTGCTATGAACCAAAACGTAACGTAAAAATAATGTATACAATATTTATTCAAAAGTTTGTTATATTGGCCTACCGAACATAAATATGACCTTTTATTTAAACGAGTAGATAAAATTATAATAGAAATTGTAATACAATTTTATCTGAACAGTTGACTCCAAAAATGTATTAACACATTGAAAATTACATTAGACACCAATTCAACCAACGATATACCTAGTTTGATATAGTTTAATGTAGATATGTTTTGATCATGTAAATAAGGGTCCGTTTATAACAGACAGCAAAACGTAATATAATAACGTACGATCTTTATGATTTATAATTAAAAATACCTATTTGACGTTATTTTTAATTGACGTTGACTACTTGTGACGCAATAAAAGGGTGCAATAAATTGTAGTACAGGGCAAATAATATAAGCAAAGTCAAGGATCCTTTTAATTTCAAATGACAAAAGAGCGCGGCGCTCGCTCTACTCCATAAGTATAAATAGAACTTGTTGTTTATATTCAGAAACAATACCAGTCGATGTAGACTCGAGCAAATATTCTCAAGGAGGAAGCTTGCGTTCCAGTACGTGAGCTAATCTTTGCTTTCTACTCATATGATAACAATGGTTTCAAATAAATATATTATACTTTACTTTACAATCAAACAACCGTTATGTCGCTAAGCCAAGCTAAAATAATTAATAAAAATTCAAATGATTTAACTCCAAAGTGTCGGTAAAAAAAATAGTCATCGGATTACGGCTGTTAGCCTTTTATTTTGTATGAAATTTCATGATACATTTATATAGCATACATAGCATGTTATATAGCATATTCTATTATATAATATTTTTCAATAAGAGTCGGCCGTTATTTTTATTAGCATTGCTCTTCACACTGTAAAAACTACTTTGCCTGTTATTTAGCAATAAGATTACCTTTTTTGCATTTTAAAAATTACATTAGTTGAAGTATTGAAACTTAGGTTTTGGTAAATTAATGTAGTATGAGTTAAATAACTAAAGCTGTTTTTTTATACGATGAAGTGGGGACACGAGCGTTATGTTCTCCTGATGTTAAGAGAAACGCCAGCCCATAACCATCGTTTATTATGAAACACGAGATATATCTTGTACAAGTGGAAATAAAGCTTTATCGTTATAATGATGTCTTAAAACGTAGACCGTAGAAAACAATTTAATATTTAAATATGCACCAAACGTTTTAAAATTTTATTAAGAGAAGGCACGGAAAACAAGTCGGTGTTTTTGTAAATAAATTAAATAAAATAGACAAACATTTCCTGTGTTCGTATGCACGTTCAAAAACAAAGCGGTTTATATTTTCCTGTATATTCTGAATGAATAGTAAATAAAGCCATAAAAATGTATACAAGAATCTGTTTTTTTTTGAAATAGGTTACTTTTAGTTTACATTTTGTCCACAGTAAAAGGAATATGAAACATTTTTCTCTAAGTTTACTTAGTACGTCTCATGACTTTATCAAATCTATTTTGAATAAATGCAAATCTATTTTGTTTTTCGATGACTCTAGACTAAATATATTGTTTTTAATACACATGAAAACATTAGCATTCTATAAGTATATTTTTCTATAAGAGTTTTTTTTAATATCCAGGATTAAAAGTCTTCTGAATCAATATAATAAGTAATATATATGTAATTTTTTTTAATATAAACTCTAGCCCCGCCCTGTTATTTTATCTGCATAGTTTCCACCATGGTAATGCCTAGATTAAAAGAATATCCCATGTGTTAATCTAAGTTGAAATTTACTTGTGTCATAAAGCTTCTATTCAGTCCTTTAACGGAAACCTTAATTATTACCCATATAATATATTGTTACTTTATTAATTAGAGTATGAGTTATGAAATCCAATCTATTCTGAAATAAATTAACTAAGCCGGAGGAAGGAAGACATTTACTGGTTGAAAATAAAAAATAGACTGTATCCACTTTATGTTATTATACTTCAGTACATTCAGTACACGTATACTTAATAAGATATCTCCCACGTGCAATTTCATTGTCTTTTAAGATAATGAATCCTCATATATAACAGTCAATTTTAGTACTTATTCCTTTTATATATTTGATAGAAAATAACACAAAGCCACAATATTGATTTGTAAACAGACTTCTACTCGAAATAAAACCTATCGTGCTTATCCAAAACGAAGATTAAGAAAAAATATCTTACATATAAAAGGGTGATATTCACATTCAAATAGGAATGATTTTGAAAATTCTTAAATAGAATTCGGTAAGTCGTCCAATAACTTTACCTACTCAGCAATAGTCATAGATATAATGTATTACTTAGCATAAGTGCCAATAGTCACGGTCATAATGACTTAAAATTACCGTGGCTAACTTTAGCTTATGTAGAGTGATGTATCTAGTTTATTGAGTAGATATTCTTAAAGACATACCACCTAAATAATAGTAGTATTTTATACTATAGACATTTAATTACTTCTGTTTAAAATGTATGTACCTTTCACTTGTTCGAATTTTTCATTTGCGTAAGCGCACATCAAAACTCCAAACTTGATTTGAATTTCGAACCAAATAATATACGTGGTCAACGGTCTAGATGAAAGAAGTAAATATATCTGAAGTCGGTACGAAAATGTTTAGTTATAGGTAAATTAATTAATTAATTAATTAATTAATTTTGTCTTTCGTTTTAAGTAAATATAGCTGAAACGGTTGAGATGAGATGGTTTGATTTAATATTTTATCTTATACCTACACATTTCGTTTGTGAATTTGTCCTCATTAAGTGATAGGAATTAGGAACACTAAATATTCTTAAAATAATTCAATAGGCATTGATAGACTCTATTTATATTCATTGCTATCCACTATCACATATCCACACAATAAATTGCTTTACAATTCGATACGCATAATATAATTACTTTATAGAAAAGTAATTGGCGCTTCGAATTCTATATGTACTATCAAAATAACGTTCTAGTCAGTTGTTTGTTACCTAGCGGCTTAACCAAAGATTTGAGTACTTACCTAATCTTAGTTTACAATTCTAGGTTATTCACATTATTATCACAGAACGCGCGAAAATAACTAACTATGCTATATAAAAGCGAAGTTTGTCGAAGTAAAGTAGGTATAGCACTCTGCGCGCGCGCGTCTCGAGTCGGCGACAAATTCAGAATGTAGTATTAATTCTGTGCCAGTTGTATTTGTATAAACAGCAAACATTGTGTGAAAAGCCAAACGCTTATGGGTCAAATGAGAAAAACATTCAATATTTCCATATCTGTTCCGATAATCTGATAACATCTACGCTTTTAGTTGTAAAAATACGACTCTAATATATAATTGAGGGATCGCACAGGTATGGCACATACTGCGATTATCCTTGACGGGGTCAACAGCCTCTTGTTGCATAATTTTTTTACGGAACTGTTGTTTACGTTAATGCATATACATTTGTGTTTCATTGTCAACACCCACACGTGCTTTGTAACGTGTTTGAGTTTTGGCTTCCAATCAATACTCATTAATAGTATTATTGTAGGGAAATAATACTTTATTATTTATGCCTCTGACACGATTCGGTTTATTTTTCACCGTTTATGACGATTAAGTATTAGTTAACTAATCTACATCTCATGAGATGATTTATAATAACATAAAATGCAATACCTATAATTTACATGAATGGTCATAATATAGCGTTTGTTAGTTATTACTTATTATAAAATATTTTATTTTCAAGTATTATTAAAATATTTTAATAAAATGAATACTCACTTTGCGGCCGAAGAACACCTTTGTTTTTTTAATGGGATTAATATACACAAAACATTGATTTAATTTTAATAATAAAAGCATTAATTTTCAATTCGTATATCGAAAAGTCAAGCATCTCAATTACCTAATACAATTTCTTAAATGTCACAGTCATTACTTGGCTATTTTACACTACTTAAGTTGATATTCTTAACAAATAAACCAAAATTACTTTAATACATGTTTTTCTAATTACCTATTTTTGAGTATGGAACCAAAACGTTCGTCATTATGCAAACTGTGAGGGTAGAAAAAAAAACACCCAAGACAACATGTCCGAATGACTGAATATTATATTAAGTTGTTTTATTACATTAAGAAAGTGAAGTAAAACTATTGAACATTGAATTGAATAAAGTAATATGTTTTTAAATTACGAAGATGTTATCGTGCGGTCAGAAGCCTTAAGATTCTACATTGAATATCTGCCAGGACCTGTTTATATGACAAGTAGTTCAGCCTGTTGCAAAAAGAGGTGCGTAGTCTTTTAATTGAATATTCATGAAGTCTTCAAATAGTAACAAAAAGAGAATAATTATTGATTGTTCAAATATTCGGCTGTTTCTAGGAAATTAGTGTCTTTCAAACAATATACAAATCTCACCACTCATCGAATTTTATGTCAAATTGGTCGCAGTGTGATGTTAGATATTATTATTATTTAAGGCTTAATGTTACTTTACTCACGTTTAAAAATAATAATTTTTAGAATGTTTGTTTTATATTCAACTATCGATACGCCCGCATTTTCAATATATTATGTAAAACTTCCTCTGTAATCTCTTTGTAAAAAAATGCGTCAAAATCCTTTGCGCTCTGTGAAAGCATACATACATAAAACAAAGTAATTAAATCTTATTATGAAACGCTGAAATGTATATTACAATGAATAATGTATTGTGGTAGAAATAAACATTCATTATTATTATTATTATTAAAGGTTTCGCTTTGCTTCATACACATCGAAAATAAAAGAAGATCGTTAATTATTTTCTACAAGCACAACAAAAAATTTAAAACTGTCATGTGAATGTCATTATCATATTATATGTAATTAAGCATTCCTTAATTTTTTTTAAATAATTAATTCAGTATATGTATAATCATTTATTTTGATGTAAAAACCGGTTTTAAAAAAAGATAACCCTATTACCAAGACGCTTAATAGTATAATTTAATTCGAATTCAATTTTTTAAATTACATTTAGAAATATTGTTTTTGAGAGTAATTTTTCTATAATATCCAATCTATTAAATATTATAAAAATAATTGATGTCCAAATCTATCTACGAATCTAATTAATCAAAAACATAACATCAACTATTTTCTAATTTATTATAATCTGTGGCAAAAAAAGTCATTTTTAATTAAAAA
>JADANM010002527.1:8514994-8556729 GCA_026213755.1 Eurema hecabe
TATAAAAAGCCTTTAGATTCAAGTTATAATCGTTTCTGTATCAGGAAAAGTAATTCTATTTAGAGTTTATAGGTATGTACAATAAAAAAATAATAATAATATGCGTAAAACGCAGGGTTATTAACAGGCTATAAATAACAGATTTTATATCTAACTAACTGACCGGTGCCCACTTCGTTAGGCATAATGTTAAAAATTATTTTTTAAATAGCCTATGAGATTCAGCAATAATGTGGCTTTATATTGGTGAAAGAATTTTTAAAATCCATTCAGTAGATCCGGAGGTTACGTAATATAACAAACACACAAACTTTAATTCTTTATAATATATTAGTATAGATTTAGTATGTTCAGTTACAGCCTCACTTCAGTTTGATTAATATTAATGTAATAATAATGACTAAAATATGAGACAAGATATTACACGATCATTTTTATACACATGAACATAATTTCGGGGATTGATAATTAAAGTACTTATTAATATGGTATCATTTTATTTTCAGCGCACACGATTCGTGATATGAGAACGGTGGCTCGAGTAACTTTCGGATTTACGTTCAATTACACAGGGCTTGGAGACTATGAAAAGACTTGCAATTATCTGGAAAATACCTACTGCCCTATACTCAAGGGTGAAATGGTCCAATACGAACTTCGTATGCCCATTGAAGAATGGTTTCCAGAGGTGTGTAAGCTTTTTTTAATATGCGTTTTGTCCAACACGGTGACTAATAATACTCGGTTGACAAGTTACCACGATTTTATGAAAACATTTTAATGTCATTTTCAAATATATTTATGTACTACTACTAGCAGCCCGCCCCGGTTTCGTATTGCTATTAAAAAGAAAGTCTATTAACATTAAATTGACATCTACAAGACTACAAATCTCAAAAACACAAGGATGATTTCCTATTTACGTACCCTATGTTCATCTGCTGACGATTTCAGTTCCGAATTTGTCCAGTAGGTTGAGAGTCTTTCCTTTTTTTTATTCTATGTAGTGGTAAGACGAGCTGGACGTCCTCCTGATGGTAAGAGAAACGCCAGCCCATTACCAATGTGCTACCCAGAACTTTGCTCCGGGCAGGGGTGCAATACATCGACGTTCCCCACTTTGAGTCATAAGATGTTTTTTTTTATCTTTCCTTTGTATTCAGCTTAGCTTTAGATATAATAATAGTAGAGATATAGTGAACTGGTTTCTTCTAGGCGAGCGTGATATATCTTCGACCACAGCATCGCTTACCATCAGGTGACCTGTAATCAATCGCTCGTCTATTGTACTATGAAAATAGTATGCATAAATTGGTCAAAGAATTGATTAAGTCATTTTAATATACATTATTTCCATCATCCTCAGTTTCTCGCAAACTTTGTCTCTATTTAATATAAGTACCTAAATTGTTTAGATATATTCATACTACTAATCTAGCATATTTTATATTATTATTTTTTATATTTCAGGTTAGCGTTAGTGTCCAATTTATGGTCGAAGATTTTGATACACGACTGCCTATTTTTTGTCTACTGCTCCGTATACAAGTTGTTAACCCAAATAACAGGAAAATAGCACATATGCCCAGTAACGTTCCTAGTGAACATATATTGAAAGAATTGGCTCCGAAACATTTGCTCAAAGATACTGTAGTACTAAAGCCTCCCCAATCTAATTGAAGTTCTAAATAATGCGTTGTGATAATTAATATTTTGATTAAGACTTATATATTTGTAAAAATTGTGCAATATGTAATCGAAAGAACACTTAAATATAATACAAATTTAAAAATAACTCACTTAAGATATATTAGCTAAGTACTTAAATTATAAAATTTGAAATAAATTATTTTGTAGCTTTTTAATTTGCTTTCACCCAATCGCTTATTTTACAAGTATCATTCTACTAATATTATAAACGTAACGTTACTGTGTTTGTTTCTCTTGTACGTAAAAAATACTGAATAGATTTAGCTGTACTTTGGTATACAGATAGATTAAGACCTTGGATTAACAAAAAGGGTACTTTTTATCCCGGTATTGATATGAGTACAAAAATATCACGGTAAAACTGGGGCTCGCGACTAGTTTTATATAAAAATTTATATGGCTATGTGAAGGACAAATGGAAACTTCCCCACTTTCAAACTTGATATGTAGATTGTTGACGCAAGAGTATTGCTCTTATTTGTTTATAAATGAATTAAATTCAAAACCAGGACATTTATAAGACATTTATCTACTTTTGATTCATTATTGTGTGATAATGAATCACAAAGGAATAAAGATAATTTGGCTGCACCTGCGTGATAAGACTCTTAGAAATAAAAATGCTGTGTAAAGATATGGCTATTAATAAGAGCTAGATATTATATATTTTGCGGATAAACGGTACGGGAAAATAAAAATATAAGTATTTAATCAAATAGACAATATATTTTAAAATATTTCTTAAAAGGCTCTTATGAAATTTGAGAGTTCATACCAAGAAACCCATACGGGGTTTTACATAAACTCTAAAAGCGATATTCTACTTCTCACTCTTCCGTATTTCCTTTAATCGCTCACCGTAGAAGAAAATAAACAACCTATTTACTTATTAGTTCAAATGTTTGCAAATCCTTTTGTTTTCTAATGTTTATTGGCGAACGTGTTTGCTAACTATCAGCCGACCCTTGAGAAGTCACAAACAAAAATAAATGTTTCTCTAGTTCTGTAAACAAAAATGTTTTCTTCTTTCAAAACGTATAGTACTTAATATTTACCTTTATTTATTTTTAGGTCTTACTTATTGTATCTTAAACTAATATTATTATTGCAAATAATAACAAATACAAAAACAAGACTCGAAAACTCTGCAGAGCAATCAATCTATGTCACTACATCTTTTATATAATTTAATAAATTATTAAATAAGATAAATATAGAAATTTAGTATTAAATAACCAAGGTTAAGCTGTTTCCTTAGTTCTCATTCTATGGGTACTTTTTCCACCGGTCCACAATTAAATGAGGCTCCGAGTCAAGCGTTTTTTTTATTCCACATAATATTTACAACGTAGGCAACATGACTTTAAGTCAAATAGTCAGTACAATGTATCTGAAAAGTATAAGTATATTGTATTTCGTGTTAAATAACTAACCAATCGAACTAAACATCTGGTGATATTTAGTTCCGTTTTCCCCGATAGATGTCGTTGACATACAATTTGATTGCAATATGTTTGATTGTTTAATCTAAATAAATAAGCCCTTAAAACACTAATACTTAGTCATGAAAAAAAATTAAGAAAGATTTTCTTTGTTTTCAAAAATATAGAAGACTAAGATCTTAATCCGTATATTCATTGAGACAGTTTTTTTATAATGTATTAAAGAAAGTTCCCGTCATACAAAAATATATAATAAAAATATCACTGTTCCCTTAATGTATTCTCAAACAACTAAGTACAGGACAATTATGCGTCTACAATTATTCATATTGCAGTAGAAATTTATCGATTACTGACAATTTAATAAAATGTTCAAAGGAAATTTTTTCTACATGAAAACTATACAATAATTTCCAACGAATAGAATAGTTTTCCTTTGAATTTTGAGTACTTAATATGAATGACGTTATAAGTAGATATTATACAATACATATTGTGTGAAAATGTAAATCGTTTAATTCTTAAGAAATCTTAATTCATTCTATCAATTTAACTAAAATCAATTTAAAGCATTCCATAGATCTATTATATAATAAAACATCATATTAATCAAGAACCCATATTTATAGTAATCGAAATACTAAGTCTAGACAGCTTAAAAATGCAAAAAATATAAAAATTATTCTGTAAAAACATTCCTAAGAATTTTAAATTAAAATATCGTAATATGTAACTTCAACTACTGCTTGTATTCACTGCGCATGTCCGTTGTGTAGTGAGGTTCCTTAAAACTAAGTTTATCGATACAATATGGTTTTTTAAGGGGTAATTATCATCATGGCATTCCTATAATTTTACCTTTTGCTAGTACAATGTACATATTGAATAGTTTGTAAATGTTACTACATATTATATACATAAAATTTTTACATCGTCAATGACTATATAAAACTTACTTAATACGCAACTATTAATATGTATTTAACAACATTAACCTTTACTCTTTTTATGTATTATTAACTTTTATAACTGTTTATATTATATATTTACATGAAATGTCAGTATCAGGATTTTTAGCGATAGGCGTTTACATCAGAGGGCCTTTGACTATCGTGTGTCGTAGAATATGTTTGACTTTGTTTATGGTACCAAAAAAAAAGCTACCTTTCAGTTCAATCAAACTTGTTTAAATAAGTTACCAGTTGTATTTGTAATTTGTATGGTTTTCTTCCCTACGTGTACTATCGACTTCTCGATTCTCGAAGCATCACTAAATTCACGACGCCTCGGCCTTAGTACGTAGTCGACGTTATGCGGCTACGCCCGTGCCTCCCTTAAATATTTTGCATACAAACATTGTCTTGTAATAATTGTTTCGTCTAGTTATTTCTTAATTACAATGGACTTGTAATGAATTACCATAGAGTGTACCAGTAAAGAATAGGCGCGGAGGATTTTGACACATGTGGCACAAAGGTATAAGGTTCGATACTGCGTGGCATAAGCCTGGGTAGTTCGTGTTTGCTTCTTTGTGCGTTAAAATGACAGGGTAAGTAATTTTTGGATATAATTCATTTTAATAAGCCCGTTTTACGTTGCTTAGTTGTGGAGTTTTGGGAAACTAGGGCAAGCTTTATTAACGATATACAAGCCAAGGGCTTATAGTTCCTTTAATAGAAACAGAAACAATGAAAAGCGTATTGTATGAGCGAATGCATTTCTCTAAAGAACTCTCCAATGAATAAAACAAAATATATTACTGCTCAAGACACCTATTGTTCTATTTTTTATATTTTTTTTTGTTGTAGCTAATTCTACTATAGCTTGTATCTAAGATATATGGACAAATCGTGGATACGTTTATAGTTTAACGTTCTGTAGTAATTCGATAAATAATAATTTAAAATTAAGTGTGTAGTTTTCAATATAAGGTCGTATAGTTACTTTAAAAAAGGTTATTAACGCCACTTTCAAGTAATGAACTATGCTTCTTCGATTTTATTCCGACCCTTACTTAATCTTTTGCATAAAAAACGAAAAAAATGATATCAGATTTTATGCTGGGGAGAGCCCAGGGCGTAGCTAGGTCAGTAATATTATTAAATATGTAATTCATATTATTATAGTATGCGATATAAAATTAATTCGATAATAAAAACAAACATTCAATAAATATATGTATACTGATCATATATACTTATTATATTATATACATATACATAATTACATAAGTACAGTATTAACGACTTTTTTAACCAAGCTAAAACATTGCGTCTAATTAATTACGTATTAAAGTAAAGCACGCGAAGTCAATACAAGAAAGCTCCCTTTCCGTCGCAACAATGAAGTTTCCGGGATATTAGATTTAGTAAACAGATAAACACGCAATTATTCGGCGTCAGTCCCATTTCTTATGTCAATTTGACGATATTATTTGTAAAAATAAAGAAACAGTGCTTTTGTTGCTGCTGTATGAGTTATTTCAATACTTCGTAAATAAATTAATGTATATTCTTGTTTGGAAAAATTATTGATAAAAATGTTACGAAGAATATATTTTTTAATTGTCTGTGTAAGGGTGTAAATATATACGATACGAGTAATAGGCTGTGCTCATCGGAAAAAATAGGATCAGTAGTATACTTAAATAAACATATCACTTCTAGCATTCGTTTTGCTTACGATCAGTTGTCATGCTATTTGAAAAACAATTTTCTAGCCCTACCGGGGAGGTACCACCCTCCCACAGAAAACCAGTGTCAAAGAATGGCATCTCATTCCAGATATCGTTGTGTTTCGCTTGGTAAACAGCACCGGAGGCCATTTTGTTCCCTTGCTTTCTTTATTACCTATTGTAACAAGTCCTTTCCTTTCCCCCTTTTAAGACCAAATTACCGGCCAACATAAAAAAAGCTCACTTCTCAAGATATTATTTTTTCTATACTGACATTGCAAATAGAACTGTAGAAAGACCTTAGGAATCTAAAAACTGAGTGTACTCTTATATAAAATCCTAACAAACATATTTCAACAACAGAAGGTGTTGTTGTTTTATTATTTTGCAGCAAAAACAAATTGTCCTGATTGTAAAAGTATTAATAAAGTTTAATCGCTGCGTATATTGAAGATCGATATGCGTCGTTATATGCAATATGACACGCTCTGCTTAGTGCATTCCAGGTCATGGAAACCTTAAAAAAGTTTTAGATCTTTTGTTTGGACCACTGGCAGTTACAGATTAATTTTAAAATTCAATTATTTTTCAGGATAAAATATTTAATTCAAATGAAAATTTATGTATTATAAAAAAAGATACATTTTCCTAGATGACCGGACAGGTCATACTAAAACTACGTGTTGAATACTAAAACTAAATTGGAACGCAACCTTACTATAAGACGGCTTATAATAATAAGGCACCAAACCTTTTTAAATAAATAAATAGTACCTACTATGGAAACAATATCTTTAAGTATTAATACCTCTTAACACAATGAAATGCCTTTATGAAAAAAAAAATATCAAACGGTTTCAAAGGGTTTGTTCAATCACGTTTATTTTTGAAGTAAAAGCTTCTCCATAAGAGTTTTCATTTGTTAAGCAAGAAGCAAGATCATGGTAGTGATGAAATAGTAATAAATGTATTGATGATCCATTTATATGTAAGAACAATATATGTATCTCGAAAATATTGGGATAAAGGATAGGGTATTTACTACTTTAATCAAAGAGAATTCAGAAGCAGATTACTTGAAATTTAACTTACTGAAATATATTTTCCCTGTTCAGTGGAATGCTTTACTCATATCAAAGCAGCTTAATTATTTATAAAATGTTGTGACCTGCCAACATCAAGTATTCTGGTGTAGTTGTACCCATTGTAAATATTTTTGGGTCATTTCATATCACGTATGGTTATTCACAGTCCTTTTAAGATTGGCCTTTTGTTATTTAAGGTACTTCCAAAGAAGTGAACTAGCAAAAATTAAAGTTTGGTTATTTGAAATGTAAGAAAAGTTTGTTATTAAATTGTGTATCTTACCAAAAAGGATTATAGAGGAAATATTTTTCCTAACCTGAATATGTATCGTACTTACATCTATAACAATTTTGTCGTTTTGATAAAACGGAGAAGTCTTTATAAGCCTCTATAAACAGATCGATGGCAAGATCATATGAAGAAATGAGCTAAGATAACAATTTCAGATAATGGATGTTAAGAATGCTATAATCTCGGTACCTTGGGAGTACGTAGAACTGACGGCTTGACGTTTGCCCGAGATTTCTTGTCTGACTAAACATATACTCGTTTACCCAAATTTTGAGTTCATATAATGCGTCACTTTGTATATGCTACGTAAATAAAATCTTTTTAAAAGGTCGACAACCCACTCCAGAGTTGTCAGGCTCTGCGAGTGTTCATGGGCGGCGATGACCACTTACTATCAGGTGGCTCGCCTGCTCGTTTGCCCCCTATTTTACAAAAAAAAAATTGCTATTTGTGGTTTTTATCAAAACTTCAAGGAACAATGTGACTGGTTGCAATTAAATAGAATAAAATATCTAAACTAGACAATTCGTCAAGTATTTTTTACTGGACCATTGCCAATTCTTTGAAATAATATCATTCAGACTCAATTGCACTGTTCTCGCCCACTTCCTTTGAAATTAGATAATACTTCAAAGCGTCCTGTTTTTATTATACTTGCATATTTCTAAAATGGTTATTCATGCCAGCACTAACAATTTTAGTACGGGTTAGTATTAAATGCATTTGCATTTAATAGTGTGTTGAGACGTAGTTTGGGTACCAAGGTTTAGATCATTTACTTTAAACAACCCCTAGTACGAGAAATATATGCAGTCTCGATGAATTTGAACACTAATATTGATAATACTTACACTGTACTAAAGATACTTTTTTATACAATTTACTTTCTATTGACAACACTAAATAGGAGTCGTTACGTCGTATGAAATTATTAGGCCCATCTCAAACTAGATGATCAAAGATTTTCGATGCTCAATCTTCAAAACCATGATCCATGTATTTAACATAACTTTGCATAGACTTTGTATTAAACAGCGCATGGCCTAAACGATAGTCTTTATATGAACAAGCTTATGCTTGCAAAAGTATTTGAGAGCCGTGTGTTAATTTTTATTTTCTTGTAAGTGCAGTGAAGCGATCGTTTGGCTTGAGAATGTCTGTGACAGTGCCAAATCGGGGAGGGCATGAGAATTATGCCAATGCACTCGACGCTTGAAAAATACATGAGCATTAGCTAATAGTGTCCACAGTCTCATATACTTTGTAATACTGCTTTTATAATTTTACATTATATATAATTGCCACTAAATGTAACTTGCAGTTTCGTACGTGTTAAACCCAAAACTGTACTTTGGACTCACATTTCTAACCCTTCAGCCTAAAAGTTAGTTCTGTTTAAACTTTTTTCCACACATCACCTTGTGGAATCAGCTCTCTCACGCGGTATTTACAATGCAATATGACTTGGGGTGCTTCAAAGTATTTTTTTTTTTAAAAGGCCAACTCGCGCTTGTGCCTTCAACCTCCACGAGTGTCCATGGGCGATAACTACTCTCCTTCAGATAGTCTGTTCGTTTGCCCCATATGTTAAATAAAAACACTTTTTAGTTACCATCGGTTAGATAGTAATACGTGTAATCGTAACAGATAGACAAGCAGGGCGAGTTATCTTTGCATAAAAATTTTAAACTAGTATTATTATTAAACAGTTGCTTTGAAATAACAAAGGCTAATATAATACAAACACGAAAAGGCTTTCAAACGTCGCTCAGAAGACTGTCTGCGACGTCATTGGCCATTAAATGTGATTTAATAGAAAATCAATAACCAAAAGTCCCTTATAGAAAAAGTATGAGCATTGACATAATTTTTTAGCTTAAGATGTACTCGTACTATAACAATTTATAGATGTAGCGACTCTGTTTGTGTAAGTTCCGATGGAGTTAGATTTTAAACGTTATTTTATACAATGAGATAGTCTTTTTTCCATTACCAAGTTTTAGACTAGAGATTTTTATCAAACAGACGAAGAAGAGTTTCTTTTCCTTTATTATATAAGAAATTATATAATAATAATAATAGTTTACTGGAGCCTTAACTCCTAACCTTAACATAATCGTTTATATATTTACTCGTAAAATGTATAAAGTTTAATAGATTAATTTTTTTAGAATTTTGTTTACCACGTATTTGAACCAGTCATATATATTTAATCTAAGGAATCCCAGAATACATCTCTAGTCGTACTTTACAGCCACGTCACGCACCCTGCTTTGCCTCCTACAAAATTCAAATAAAGGTAAAAGGTTTTACGATCCATTCCAAGCTCAGAGGAATATGAAAGTACTATTTTAATTTTAAATTATTGATTATTCCATCATGCAAACGTTTTAATTTCACTTGAATGGAATCGAATATTTTTTATTTGATTCTTAGTTGAGTTAGTCTTTTAACAAACGTTTAAAAATAGTGACGTAGTAGCCAAATATCTATATTGACGTAGCGAAATAGTTCGGGGCATTTTTATAAAAATAAATTCGTAAAACTATGTGACGGCAAAAGATAATGTTTTTACTAGCAGTTTTATTTCCGTTGCTCTGTAAAATGATAGTGGAGAGCTTTATAATATTTTTTGTTGTTTACCCGAATCATTCGAAAGCGGCTTGTTACTATTTTTTCAAACCTGTTTTGTTATTTTTGCGTCAAGTTAGGGAGAACATATTATTACAATTAGCAATGTGATTGTATTGGTTCTGTATTGATAAAATAACATTTAAACTTACAAAAAATATTTTTTTAAATATAAATTATATTGAAATCTTTACATAACTTTCTTCAGTTAGAATTCAAATAGGAGCCATGTTTAATTATTATACCTGAGTTTATTCCTTAAAGTACCAAACTACATCGTAATCGCGTACGTAATTTCGCAACCCAATTAAAATAAACGGCAAATAGCACGAAATGAATATTTGATTTTTAAAGGCATCACCGAGCTCAAATTAGTCTATACAAATACGAGACAGTGCTACAGTTTTAAATTCCACTTTCAATGCTTTCAAAGCTTATTCAGTATTAACTGACTGGAACGATTTCAAAGCAAATAAGTCTACTTTACGCAAACGCGGAGATATACTCCACGTTTCGCAGTAAGATTATTAATGTTATACAAATGTACTTCTTATTTCGCTCTAAGCGTATAAAACATCATTTATTTACCTAGTTCTTAATGCAATGAGAGATTTTAGTAAGTATTTAATATAAATCTAGCTGTGTTATGTTGCTAAAATACTGTTAAATGCCCCGAAGCATGCGAAACATGCCAAGAAACTGTAATTACCCTTCTCGGAGCGAGGCAATTTTAAGTATCAGATGACAGTTATTATCTACTATCAATTAAAATTCCTAACTTTATAAGACTATTAATGTTACTAGTTCAGTATGGTTCTTTGTGTCTTTTAATGTAATAAGAAATAAACCAAAATATCTATAGCCTATTTAATTATTTATTAGGCGTTTTTTTTTATCTTAAACTAGCTTTCCCGACGTGACTCCATTCACGATGTTCCTATCTTACCTGCGATCTTATTTTTATTACCTATGTAACCTTATCCTAAAGGATAAGGGTAAGGTATACCTTACCCTTTTCGCTTCTACCTTCGTACCTTAAGGAATGTTCTAAAGAAGGGATTATCGAAATTGGTTCAACTGTTAATCAGTTATGTACTTAAGCAACACATTTAATATTGTAAAGTTTATATGCCTATCAGGGTAAAAGTAAAAAGAAAATTAAAGAAAAAATAGAAGGGGAAGGTAATGATTTGGGAGACCATTTTTTATTCTTCTTTTGCTTTCTGAACAGTTTGTAAAAAACAAACGAGTTTTGAATGAACAAGACATAAACAGTATATAATAATTTTACATATATTATTATATTGTTGTTACCTTAGATGCTAACAAACAAAATTCCAGTAAATTACGATGTTACACGTTGTAATGTAAAAATAATAACGAGGACGGTAATACGACCTACGCATAGCGTTCATATTAGGCAGCGTTAATGACTTTTCTTCTTAATTATTATATTTTACTGAAATTTCTAAACGCTGTGAGATATAGTTATCTCTTTCTTACGTTTAAAATTGAAAGGGGTTTAATTTATATTCTATTCGTTTTTGACATAATAACGGGAGTAAAATTATTTTATACGTAATATGACCCGCCTTGAATCTGTTTCATTACAAGTTTATGCACTAAACAATCCAGTTCTATTTCATCATTCTATATCGTTTTCCGTCTGTTACATAAAATCGAATAATTCATCTTCGTTTGAGTTTGTTGCGTAAGGGGCGTAATACGAGTAAAATGCTACCCCTAATAGGGTGCTTTGACAGCTTAATCGGTCTAAAAAGCTCTGCAAAGAAGCTTGTCTTCCGTAGATTACTGCGCGAATAAAGTTGGTAATATCGACATTTTATGTACCTATCCGTACTTCATGCAGATATAAAAGAGATTTTTCTACCCAAGTACGATACGTATCAGAGATATATATTAACTTTTTTAAAATTCGGTTCCGATCTGTTAGAAAATAGCTTTAATCACAATCCAAAACAGAACAAGATTTGGGAATATTGCGAAACTTGTATTATAAATTCAATAATACGACGCATATTGTTTGGATTTGCATTTTCAAACCTATGTCAGTGTGAATATTTTAATATTAAAAACCTTTCTTGTACCAGCCGGTGTCAGCCTTGTCTAGTGATAAAGACAAAAGCTTACATTTAAACGTAACAAATAGCTATTGTTCTTGGTATCAACTTTAGTTTTATAAGAATGATAATTATGCCTTCTAAAAGAAGAAAACAGTCGTTGAAAATAAGGTAAAAAATAACGCTTCCTGACATTAAATAGAAGTTAAAATAAGCCTTAAAATAACATACTCGTTTAAAATGAAAGGCATATAATATACTTCGTAATGAAAGCGTTAATATTAAAGAGATGAAAACTACCTCAAAGCCTTTGAAAAATCCAGTTTCACTTGCTCCGAGCGTTATAAAGAAATGTATCTCTTTTGTTCTACTGCGTCTCATAAATTGTATAACTACCTGCCTGTTTTATATTTGTTTGGACTCAAGTATTAATGTCAAACAGCTAGAAGTTTAGAGTATGCCTGCATTGTCACAATGGCTTTCAATAACTCATTGTTTTCTCGTTTTCATTGAAAATATTTAAAAATGACAATTTAAATTTTAATTCAGTCATAGCGGCTTTGTTTAAGTACCATTTGTTTTATTATTATTGTGTTCTAAGTCAAAAAAATGGAATGTGTAATTAATTCTACCTATAATGTCTCTTGAGAAGAAAATCCAACGTTTGTTTAGAGAATATTGTCAGCATATTTCGACATTAGACAATTAAGAAATTATATACAATTATTAGGTTCTTGTGCATACATTATAATTTGTGGGTTAATATAATTTTTAAGATTTTATAATCCTTAATATAAAATCCGTAATCCTTAAAGTAGCGAAAGACCCGTCTTAAAATACTTTGCTTTTTACTTTATTTATATGAAGTCGGACAAAATTCAAGAACTTACTTAGGAGAAATTACAGCATTAATTAGATAAAAATTACCAGGTCATAGTTGATGGCGCTAATTTTGACGGTAAAAGGGTTATTCCGTCGGATGCTATAACTGAGCGGATATTACGTTATCTTGAGCCGGAAGCTCCGCTACTATGCGATAAGCCATTGTTGTCTTTATTCAAATATACTCATACATATATATATGCAAGACACCTGCAATATAACGCTTGTTAACGTTAGGTTATTAGCCATAAATAAATGTCTTTGTTATAAATTATATTATAGGTATAGTTGGCATCTCACGTTTGCATTTTGCAGGAGGTACGCACAATCGTATAAAATATATAAGAAGCGTCGTTGAAATGATGTAAGTCAGTTGACACAAGCTACTGCATCCTTCTTCATACACGCAATAATTTAAAAATACATTAAAAATTGTAACAAATGAAGCTAAGGCTAAATGACTCAAGGAGTACTGTTGCTTAATGCTCAAAAGGACAGTGAGCCTTTAGTAGCTGAATAGTGCTTAAATATTTCTTATTAATATGAATACATATATGTAATACATATTAAGCATTAATTTAAGCATTACATTACTTATACTACTAAGTATTACATTACTGAAAAAGAACCTCGAACGTATTTTAATCTTGTTTCTTCTTTCAACAAAAAAACTGCTTTTCGAACCGGTGATACATAATTATTTCGTAGCAGTATAGTGATGCATCTTGTTAGTATAGGTAGCGAAGTCGCATAAATAAATTTGACTTGTAATTTTTAAGATATAATCACTTATCATTCATTGTATTAGCAAACTAATAATGAAGGTCTATAACTCAGTGACAAATAGTATTATCAAATTCATTCGTCTTATCTTTAACCTCGACCGCGCCTTGGTCGCCACAAATAGATACAAACTTAATGTAGGTATTTCAGATACGTAACTTTAAGATACCTGTATAATATATCAGTATCGATTAGTATATGAATAGTTCAATCAGGTCACTTGCTGATCTAGGATTTTCCCGTTGGAAAAACCTGTCGCATATCGATTTACACCTCTGATATAGAATGTTTCTGATGTTTAATACTAGAATGGTATGGAGTAATAAGATATATCGAATGAATAATTAATTTTGAATAGAATGTTTTGATATTTGTTGCCTGGAAAGTATCGTTACTGACAGAATTGATGAAATGTTTAATCCTGAATATGTGTAGTTCCTTTTTTTTCTAGTTTGTCAAGATAGTAGTTTTTATTATATATTGATGATTTAAAGAATAACATTAACTATTGCTGATAAACGATTAACAAGATAATGTTTATTATACCTACAACAATAAACCTTGTTTAACCGCAAAAGCTTTATTTTATGTACTTGGCCCGAAAATTTTAATTATATTAATTATTCCGTTGACTCTTAAACGTAGGACGAAAGGCAGACAGGTCGAGCCCCGAGCTCCCTTTTTCAGTTATAATTAATTAAGTGAATATAATTAACATCTTCAAACGAATCTCTCAATTCCTTTGACACAAGCGTATATTTTATCAAATATATATTATAGTTAATATTTGCCAATTAATATTTGCCTCAAAATAGATTGTATATTTATAAATGTCAATGTTTCAATTTTTACATAACTGTTTTTAATAAAGTATGAAATTGAATAACGTTTAATATAAGCTACGTCGATTATGGAGGGCGTTGGAATTCAGCTCCATCTTGAAGCAACAATACCGACTATGAATACTGAATAACCTTACTATTTGAACGAGACATCAATCATTTGTGCACGGCGAGATTGTCATAATATTATATGGGTATAAACGTTACCGTCACCCCGATGTTTATAAATAAGCGTGACATTTCCATGAGGAGGCTTAACAGAAACACGAACAGAATGCTTGTGTAAACATAAAAAGACAATGATGAGCAGCACTTGATATTTTCCACCACAAAAGATAATTACTCTCTCGGTCGAGATAACTAAGGGGAGTTGGAAAGGTTCGCTAATTTCAGCGGGACTTGACTCCGAGTCATGAGTAACAATCAACCAGATTGGATCTTTGTTTCGTTGAGCTGACAGTTTTGTAGGCGCCTCTACTGATCTTAAAGTATTGCGTCGTATTTGCGTTAAGAGAAGGAAGTCTTAGTTAGATACTTGTGCAATTCCCAAGTCTTCTTTTATTTAAAAATTTACAGAAGTTTTAAAAAAGGCTTTCTAAGTCTTCCTTATTTAATTGGAAAAGCTTATAATAGAAGCTTTCCCAATTGAAGTCAGGAATTTTCGTTAGAATTTTAAATATATTATTATTATATTCTAACGAAAATTGCTGACCTTATTTAATTTAAGTTAAAGCAAACAAACGATGTGTCTATTTCGCCAAATCTTTGTTATATATCTGAGCAATTAAATTAAGAATAAGTTCCTTATCATTTAATATTGATATACAACAAAAAGCAAAGCTCTAATTTGGAAAACCTGTCGTATACATTGTGTAGTTATAGAACACGAAGCAATCTTGCGATCCCATCCTTTCTTTATTTCCCCTGACAAGCGGCAAACCAACCACGATTTATAGTTTTGCTCGTACATTGCCGTACATAGCTAACAATTTAATGAAATATTAAGTAACAGTAAAAGTTAGTCAATATTTCAACTGAATGAGATTATTGTTAATAACATTAGGTACATGCTTAGATCAATTATACGTCGCAATAAAAACATATCATTCGACTAATATTTTTATATCAAATAACTTGATTGTATTACCTATTTGTCATAATATCAAAAGTAATCTATTTTTATGGCATTATAAAACTCGTATTTATAGTACACTTTATAATACATCTCTAGAACTGTGGTATCATTACAGCAAAAGAAACGCGATTTTGAAATCGAATAGTTGAAATTTTTATATTTAATTTAAATTATAATCCTACCTACCGAATATGCCTTATACATACCTATATATCCAGATATTCATAGTATAGAACTTAATTGATGGTTTTCAGTCCACAAAGTTTTAGTATACACACAATTTGTCTTACCTAGAAGTTAAAAAGAAACTTATAACGACGATGAATAATAAACTACAGCAAACTCTGCCCCAGAGTCGACTTTATGTAGATTCAGAAAGTTTCACAAGAAACTTAGAATAGCAAGAATGAAATGTGCCGCAAATTGATTTCATGTGTGTTTTTTACTGAGAAATGAAGTGCATATTAGGTTACTCGGTCAAATGCATAGGCCTTTGTGATGCAGTTGGAACAAATGTTTGTGAAATCGCTTAAGCATTTGTATGTACGTCACAACTTTTCGTTTTTAATGGTAGAAGCTCACGCCAAAGCTCGTCGGGTAGGCGCCGCGCACTGCGGTATCCTGACCACGCATGCGTGACATTCACAAACGAAAGAAAGCTCTAATATATCGTAATAAGATCCATTTTATGAAATATATCTTAGAGAATTGTCACTGAAAGTAATTCTGTCTGAAGAGTTAGGGTAAACTTTGCTGGGTGCAATCGGGAACTCTAGGATCGTAAATATATATGAACAAATAACTGTGACATATATATCATTTCAATATACTTTTTCTTTTATAGATTTAAAAGATAATTTACTTAATAAATTTAAATTAAGTAAATCAACGCGATTGAAAATAAAGATTTCGGGATGTTAAGCTTTAATCATACAATATTAACGATCAAAAAGACGTGCTGTTTACTTAGAAATCATGAGTAATTTCACGTGCTTTGAAAGCTGACTCAAATTATGACTACAAAAAAGTGTAAGCTAATTTACACGGCTTCAATTTGTTATATGAGTCAGTCATTAGCATTATAATATTAATACTTAAAGTACGTCACCTACTTTATAATTAAAAATACATTTTGCTTACCTCGTTCAATATATTTAATATAAAATTCATTAATTAATAACTACAGTATCAGAAATAAAAAAGCTATCTTATTCTTCTTATTCGTCTTTATTCCTCTGTAGTTTACTGAGCGAAGATTTTAATTTCAAGCACGGTAAGCACGCCTCTTTGTTTTCAGAATTTTAACGTTCCCAAATAAGTTTTTAACTATAGAAAGCGCTTTTGTTATACAAAACGCATTGATTTAACCGGGATTTCCCGAGCGTGACACACGCACTACAAAATATTAATTTGAACTTTAATATTTTTCACGGAGCGAGCTCTATTCACTAATAATTAATTAGAAGCTTGGATTATACAATGCACGATTGTTCAAACAACAGTGAATTTTTAATTTTGAAGCCGGCTCGAATATTTAAATGCTGCATTCATTTTTCCTAGAAACTTTTTAATGATTACTTTCTATTTACCCTGACGAGTTAAGGAAATGATTGATGAGGCAATTTCACGGAGTTTTTCGTAAGGCGTAAATAATGATATTAAATAGCTTTTGTACTCATACCCGTATTGATATTATAGTACGTTGGTACCTTATTTCTTGAGTTATTGAAGGAAAGTATTTGCCTTTTAAATTGATTACGTTACACGCACTTTTTTTATAAGCTTAAACTCAACCAAATTCCTTCTAGTCTTTATAAGTCTTTTATAAGTAATACAAGAACATGATAGATCAATATTACGTCATATTGATGGATGATAATTGAAATATTCCTACCGAATATTGCGAATAGTTGAGAAGGATCTCGAAGGCAGTCACGTGACTCAATTTGCGGTGACTTCATTAACTTTAATGATATTTCAAACTTGGCGAACGTAAATTTAACGGATAGATGACAGTTCTGAAAGACAGGTTTTCTGGCTTATGCGGCAAAAGTAATTTACACCAGTGAGCTTTACTATTCATTTAATACTTTTTACTATTCATGGCTTAGCTTGACGTAGGTATAATTAAAAAAATATTTTGCTTGGAAATAATAATATAACTAATACCAAAATAATATTATCGAATCGTACTAGGTATCGTTATAGTGGTGCATTGTTCTTATAAAGAATAGGATTGTTCATTACAGTAAGGTCATGTCAAAAGGGAATTACTGCTACTATAATACTATTTTCTTATACCTAGTAATAGATAATATTTGCTAGATTAACTTTCTACTATAAAAATCAGTATTAAAGTTGTTTCGTTAAACGTAAAGATTCTTTTCAACATATGGATTGGTTGGATCTTTCTTAATCTCAATAACTTTATTTATTATTTTTTATTACAATAATAAAAAATAATAAATGATCCTTGGGATTTTTGTGCTTACGTGTGTAAATGTAATTAACGTTATAACATTTTAATAAGGTGATTTTTGTTTTGTCAATATATTGTTATTACAGTCGTTACATTTGCAAATTTTACTAATTATTCTGAAAAAAAAATATACCCTTAAATACGTAGCATTCTCCCCAAAATCGTTAAAGGGTTTCTTAAACGAAATTTGCATTAATTTTGAAAAGGTTGGTCTCCCAATCTTATAATCGGATAATCCTGTGAAAAGTGGTTAAACGCAACTGACTGAATTGTTTGATGTTAAATATTTTAACGAGTTTTAATACTGCTGACTTAAAATAAGGCATTTAAATTTAATAAACTTAATGAAGTGTATATTAATTATAATGCTTTTAAAATTACGTATATTGAAATAGAGTAAATAAATATGTTTTTAAATAGAGAGCTTTTTCCAACAACTGTTTACAGATGAAAAGCTGACTGACAGTGAAAGGTTTACACAAGCCCAATTGAATTAAAATTCCGAAGTGTTTTTTCGCTTGTTTTTATAAATTGAATGTATTAATAAAAGCACAATAAAGTTTTGAGGTCAAGTTGTAAGCTTAAGTAATAGTTAAAAAGTAAAGCAATAAAAATCAGCAATACTTCAGTTTATTGAACTACGACTTTAACTTATTTACATTATAATACTAAGTATATTATAAACTACTTCATTATAAACTTAACATTGTAATGAAACGTTAAACTTAGTAAACTTAAACTTGAGTAAAGGCACCATAAGTCAATTCAATGTGCTAGCGACGTTCCTATTCAAGTTCACAATAGGAGTTCCATTATCTTTGGAATGCTATACACAAAAGGAGGCGGTAAGACTCAATATAATACGACTGGCCATACAGTTCTATATTTCGATTTTATAGACGCAATTCGGGTTGCACGTTATAGGATGGGATTTCCAATAATTCGAAATGAACCGTAGCTTTTTGATCTGGACTGTGTAACTTGACTTGTAACTGGCTTTAGAACGAATAGTATATTTAAACTATTGCACTAAACTTTAAGGCCGGCAACATACTCGTGACAGCGCATGAGCACTATGCTCATGGGCGGCGCTGATCATTTAAAATCAGGTAACGGGCCTGCTCGTTTGCCCCGTATTATATATAAAAATCAATAACTTTTTTAACTAATTAATAATGTATTAATTACTTTATAATTTAATTTTAAAAATTACTGGAAGTTAAGTATTTAACCTTAACACAGTACGAATCAATGCCATATTTGCATGACATGATAAGACTATATTAAAACAGAACGCGGGTATAACACCACGCGTGTAAAACCGTGAGGTGGATCTAGTGATAAAGAAATAAAAGATCATGTAATGAACAATGGTTATCTGACATTGTTTCAATCGAGACATGGGTTTAATTTGTACTGGAAATATACATTTGTAATATACTTTTTGGGTTGCCATGTAATACATGTACGAGTATGTATTTAACAAAGGAATTCACCTTAAAAGAAACTCTTCTAAGCGTTGTCCGACTAGATCGTGCAAGATCTAAACAGAAAGTATAACGTTGCGCCGTCGCCAGGAATACTGCATTTTGCATCTGCCCCTTGTCCCAGCCATCTAGCTAGTGACTGTATTTAATAGTAATGATGATTGTTATATAGCGTTGGCATGTGACGGAGGCGCAGTGGGCGGCATGCAGGCCGGGCGCTGCCGGCGGGCGACGCTCGCCGCGCTCACGGCGCTGCTGGCTCTCGCGCCCTCGCTGGCGGACACGGAGTCTACCACCGCCGCTATCTTCGGTAACTATCCCTCATGTATCTATGTGTCCAGGTAACATTCCTATATCTCCTAGTTAGCAGTTGGTAAACCCCACCGTTAAAGAAAGGTTCGTAATTACTTATTTCGACTAAGGAGTCAGAACAATATTTCCAATTTTTTTAAGTTACAATATTTCCAATAGTTTTTAAGATTGTTTAATTGTAATATACGTTGTAACAAAGAATAAATTAATAAATAAATAAAATTATTCATTACTAAGATCCAACTAAATAGAGAATATTAATAAGGGTGAACAGACTCGTAGGCCTTAAGGTCGTATCTTTACCTACTCTCGAGTGATATCTCGGTAAAATGTGTTTTTATATGTAAAATATAAGGTGCATTTTTACGGTGCCTGCTAAGAATTTTCACGCAGTCACTTCTGATATTGTCTTGAAGCATCTGAAAAGTCACAATCTAAAAAAAAATCTAAGAAAAATAAGATACACTGAACTTTTACTTTACATATTATTTTTTTAAATGTTGCACTTCGCCACTGTTTTAAATATATTGTTATCATATGATTTTTCACGTGTTTGGTTGCCTGGTAGAAATCACTTTTAAGTGATAAAGCCGCCAGTTACAAAATTTCCAATAGTTTAATATTGTAATATCTATATTGTAACAAAGAATAAATAAATAAAATACCATACACATTGTCCTATCAATATAAGTAATATTTGCATGCTGAAAACATAAAACGTGCACAGACATGTTCTATTTATCCTTTTTCAAAAATATGTTGGCACGTGACCCAAATACTGCAGATACTGCCAGTACTGTTGTATTAATTGCGGTATTCTCCTTGCGGAACATTTTATGCCAAGGAGGCTCTAGGCTTTTATAAAGTGTTTAATGGCTTTTTGTAATAAATTCGCATTGCATTGCATTCTGTAATTGTTCTTTGTTGTTAATATTTGTATGTAAAGATAGCTTATACTTTTTAATATATTTTGTTCTTGACCACAGAAATCTAAATAACAAGAATTAATTGTTTATTTAGATTTCTATGTTCTTGATGCTACTGTATTTTATATGTGCAATAAATTAACATTAGACCTAATGATGATTGTGAATTCAGTCCTTTTGTAATTCAATTTTGAAGATAATAACAAGTTGTAAGACTAGTGAAGTGTTCACTTCTTAAATAAATTTGTATGTTCTTATAGATTATGTAAAATGCAATTAATTGACAATATTTTATTGTCAATTAATTGCATAATATTGTAACAATATTTCTTTGACCTAATAATCTTCAAAAACCCCAACACTTTGAGCACTGTTCACCTTTAATCCAACTTTGGCACAACATTCAGTGAACTTGACTGGCCAAAAGATTACGTAAAATGCTTTGGGTGTTTTAAACAAGTCTGCTTGTAAAGACACGATCTACGGGTGTTTTACCACAAAGTTGGACGCAGCTTTAAAGGTAGAGATTTCTAGATCCGAAGGTCTGTTGAGATAAGCGGATTCAATAAATCTCCTTACTTTGAGGAGTTCTCTATGAGGCAACGTAATTCCTTTGACTTGGTTTTATTTATATATTGTTAGAATTGTTACAAATAAATAAGAAAATTGTTTATGAAAAGGAGCGGTGTGATATAAAAAAACAATTATGACTTCTGAATTCTGATGTTAAACATTATGTAGTTTCGGTACTAGCGGTTATTTATTAATATAATATTATTCCCATTAAAATAAGTAGATAACTAATGGCTTTTTTATATCTATTTTACTTATTTATATGGTAATTTTGTAACATTTCAGACCCTTCTAAGCGCGGCAAGATGATGTATGGCGACACCTGTTCCACTGTGATGGAATGTGGTTACCCAGACTCCGTGTGCGACGAGGTGCACAAGATATGTCGGTGCCACCCCGACGTGCCGGTCACCAACCATGTGGATAAGTGTGGAAAACGTAAGTCAGTTTTTATACATTTTACTCTACTACTTGCGACTCGCCCCGGCATCTCTAACATATATTATGACTAGCTGTTGCTCGCGACTCCATCCGCGTGGATTTTCATACAAACTTTCATCCCCTATTTTATCCCTTTGCCTACGTAATATCTACCTGCACTGCAAATTTTAGCCCAATCTGTCCAGTGGTTTGGGCTGTGCGTTGATAGATCACAATGTCAGTCAGTCACATTTGAATTATATATATTTAGATGTAAGCTAATCTTTTAAGTTGGATCAAACTGCACTCGGTGAGTAAATTTAATTTAAAATCGGTTCAGTAGTTTAGGAGTCAATCGCGGACAAACAATGTGACACGTTATTTAAATATATTAAGATATCATGGCAAATAAGCAAGGATATCGACAGTAAGCAATCAATAGGCATTTGTCAGACTCTAGGTCTTTAATAATGGGGAAGGAAAAAACTGTATATATTGTATGACATAATGGGAAAACGGGTAATACCCTTAAGAGCTTACCGTACAAAACACAAGTAAGATTTTAATAGTAAAAAGAAGAATGTGTTGTGTGAGACTGGCCCTATTAAGGGTTATAGCTTTTTATCAATCTCAATGGGTATACAATAATCGGGTGTTATTATAATAATAATAGAAATTTCATACAAGGTTTCCATGTCACGCCGATATCGATAACTGTTATTAAGTTTGTGAGCTAGTGTGATAATCAACACAGCAGTATTACAATAAAATAGCTTTAGGGTGACGAGTACAAGTCCACTACAAAATGTTGATACTTTTTTTTTGTTACTATAACACGACGTTTACATGAATTTCTTATACCTAACTACAATAGAAAATTACTTGGAAGCCAAGTTTTCCCGACTATTGATAGATTCCTATCATTTATAGCGCTACGGGCTATTAAAGATACGTCAATAAACCAGTCTGAGTCAAGGCCAGTTTTCGAATAGAAAAACCTATAAGAGTTATCCAATTTTATTCATAGACGGGTCGTCACATTTATTTGTTTTGACGTAGCTTAAGTAAAAGAAGGTCGAGGATTCTTCGATCTTGTGAGCTATACATTACTTATTTACAAAATTGAGAGTAAAAGAACTCGCGCCGAAGGGCCAGCAGTTCTAAAATTTCGTATTTTTGCCGTAAGTGTGTTAAATAATTCAACGTAAGTCGACGAATACGGGATTTTACTTCCCTACAGAAATGTGGTGGTTGAGTTTCACTTTTTTTTTCTCTTATAAAGCGGTCTAAGTTCAACAAATATTATGAAAATACGTAACATAACTTAAGATTTTATGAGCTGATATTGGTAGCATGTGCTGTTAAAAGGGTAGGGTCTTTAAGAGTCTACGAGATTTTTCTGGATAAAAGGACAGTTGGCAAAATATATACCTTAATATACCTTATATATAGTTATTAATATATCTTTCTAATCTATAGCTTGTATAATGCGTTTTCAACCTTATATTTATTTTGTGGTGCCCCGGTTACTGCATTGCATTCCAATTAGCTTTTAATAAGGCTTGGTTCAAACATTCTGAGGCCTTAAAAATTACAAACTGGCTTTGATATATATTATTTTTGTTTGTCATTTTATTTCCGATGGTACTGCGCCATACTTGAGCACAAAAATTAAATGTCAGTTTGTAGGTAAAATATTTGGGCGCTGTCAGCTAGCTCAGTATCTATGAATTACGTGTGATTACCCTTAAATTACCCTTATTTGATATCGTCAATAAAAATAATTGTTACCTATCTAATAGCATGTTTCACTTACTGTAATGTGGACAGCGCGACCCGGTCGTGCACGTCTGTACGCATAATAAAATATAACCTTATTATGATTGCTTTGTTACAAATAGAAATTATTTTATTTACAATTACCATGACTTATTTTTGTGCGTATGTATGGTAATGGAGAATAAGACAATGGCTTATTCCGGTTTTCTGTCTCAATAGATAAGTTAAGAAATAGCAACAGTACGTCATAGGATTTTGTAATGACAAATGTTTAATGTAGGTTTTATTTTTTCGCTAATTACGTTTGCAAGTTCAGGTTCAAAATTAATGTTACACGAAAATTCTACTACATTAATTCATACATTAGCTATCACAATCAGCGTATAACAATTTAAGCAAAACCGCATTGTATACTAGGTACTATCAATATTTTATAAGTAGGATCAAATTTCTAGTCACACGTTACAAAATGTATTTCCATTAGTGCCGGGCACGCCTACAATGAGCTTACCGTTTACAAAGCTCTTTGTTTGTTCAAGTACCCGATATACATTTTTTACCCCAGAGAAAACTGCACTGGATCGATGGTGCCCAAAGTTTCGTATCGCGTGTGGTCACCGCGTCAGCGCCCTGACAATTACATGCACAAGGCTGTGCTGTTATATGCATTTCATTATTATGCTATCAATTAAGGTACCGGAACATTAATGGTAGAGCCCGGCTTGAAGGACTAAAACCAACAATGCTAAAGAGCGTAAAGAGCTCAGTAAGATAAAACTTTTTGGTAAATTTGAAAAAATAATATAATATTGGGAGTGAAGATTAAAAAATCCCCTTTTTATATCTCTATAGATTAAAAGAAACTGAATTTTAGTAACGTCCATTGTAACGACTAGTTAGTTATTACTAATTTTAATCGTTAGTTGCTTTCGTATTTGCTATGAAGCATGTTAGCAAGGTTATCTTAATAATTTATACATTGTATAAATACAAGTAATTTGAGTAGTGCCACGCGATTTATGCTCGTATTTTTTTTCTTTCCATCTTTTAATTGATTCTATGTTTGGGACTAAAAGGAATGTAACAAAGTTAAAATAATTAGAATTGGAAAATCCGTTTTTGAATAACAAATACTTACCAGACTGTTTGCTTTGTTCATTGGATTTTAAAGTATTTCGTAAATAATTTCAGCTGCTGGAATCAACGAGAGCTGTGTATTCAACGAGCAATGTGAAGACGTGGTTTTCAAGACGGAATGTAGGAACGAGCGGTGTGTCTGCAAGTATGAGCTGGTTGCTGAGGTATCTGTAGATGGCGGAATCGTATGCAACCGTAAGTGTTGTTTACTAAAATATAAACTATAACAGCCTCTAAGTAAGACAATAAAAAGATAATCTAAATCCAGTTTAATTAAAACATTGTTATACTATATGGCCCTTATTATGTGTGTTTGTTTCTCGTAATTTCTTGCCGCGCACTGTTGTTCTATTGAACAACCTACCATCAGCTTTCTCAGTCTTTCAGATTGAATGTAACTTACAATCATTTAAGAAGAGAGCATACTCCTTCCTAAAATCAAGGCCGGCATGCTCTTGGGACCCTCGCGAACGCTCATGGGCGGAGGCGGTTACCTTCAATCAAGTACCCCTCCTGCTCGTTTGTCCGCTTTATTATAAAAAAATATATATAGTAGGAATACTTCATATATGGACTTCTGAAAAAGGACCAAAACCCCACCGTGTTCCGCTTTACCTAAT
Organism: Eurema hecabe; assembly: GCA_026213755.1. NCBI lineage: Eukaryota > Metazoa > Arthropoda > Insecta > Lepidoptera > Pieridae > Terias > Terias hecabe. Next base: position 8,540,285 of record JADANM010002527.1, read on the forward strand.
ACTTTATAGACTCATTTTTAAATTCAGGAAAAGCCAATTATTTTTTGTTAATATCAGTGGAATAGTTTATTATAACAAATTTACCAAATTCAATTTTATTCATTATAGATCAATAAATATATATATTGCATTTAGGTAGTAGGTACAGTAGCAATTTGAAATACCTATTGGGTTTCGTTAACATTTTCTAGTATTCTCGTAATTACAAGACTTTTGTGATTTATTTTTCAGCCGAGAAGGAAATAGAGATATCCACGAAAACATTGGACCCGGCGATGATTGGAGTGTTAGTTGGAATGGCTCTCATGTTTGTCATCATCTGTGTAGTTCTACGGTTGTTTAGCAGGTAAAAATTTTTTTTAATGATACGTTATATGTGTCTGTCACTTAAGTTAGGTATTACGAAGTTTAATATATCATGTTCTCCTATGTTAAAGCACTTTTCATGTCAGCTAACTGATATTTTGCTCAAATGGATATCGAAAAATTGTTTATACAACGTGTAACGAAAATGCGTGGTCATATTTAAGGATCTCGAAGAGTACCTAATTTTAAATTAATGTATTAAAAAGTCATTTCATTTGAACTATTTATAATCAAGATATTGATTTTATATTTCTATTCACCAGCATATCGTTTTTTAAATTTATCGACAATACGACATCACTTTAGAGCTATCAGCTGTTACGGGTCAAGGACCGCATGACCCTATGACAATGCATTTCATTGAAAAAGTTACTACTGTCTCTGTCATTAGAATTCGAAAAGTGATGTAACACTTTTGTTTTGATTTTTATATTATAGAATTAATTGATGAATAAATAAAATAATAAATCTCAAATGTGTTTATTTTAATGTGGGGACTTGTATATAGACTATCTCGAGGATCTGAACATCACGCAAAAATATGACCACACATTTCTGTTACACGTTGTATGTTAAGAAATAAATATATGACCGTGATACACGACTTCAAATATTTTTTGTAATTTTTATTTTAACAAGAACGCACTTGTGTACTGATAAGTTACTTTATAAATCTGTTACGGTTAAACAGCGATATTAAAAAAAACTATTTTCGTGGTAACATCGTTATTAATGTAAGAACGAGACATCAAAAGGCAATCCATACTAATATGTAAAGCTGAAGAGTTTTTTTGTTTGTTTGAACGCGTTTATCTCAGGATCTACTGTTTCGAATTGAAAAATTCTTTTTTTATTGAATTCACCATTTATCGAGGAAGGCTTTAGGCTACATAACATCACGCTGACGCACGAAAATGATTCATCTTTGAGGGCTTCCTTTGCGTGCGCTGCGAAAACGGTTCAAGATACAAAAATAATATGTATGAAAGAATTATTGCTCTTTAAATGATCTAAAAAAAATTCCGCGACAGTATATGTCTATCTTCTAAGATTGACTCACTATAACATATAATAGAAATAGATCCGACGGGGACGAAGTCGCGAGCAACACCTAGTCATTTAATTAGTCTGATGTACAAACAAAAAGTCTATAATTTCAACGGGTTATATTTTTGGGGTCATGTAAAGACTTATTTATAAAAGCGTTTAAAACATTAAAAACGAACATATTACTACTATTATTCCTATAATTATACCCTATTCTGATTAAAACCAAAATACAAGCATGTTCTTGCCAAAAAATTGTATAAGTTAAATAGAATATTAAAAACACCGTGTTTATTTACAGAGCGAGATGGAGGGAAAATAGAACTATCTTCAATACACCAAATCCACGACTGATGAATGTGTCTTTACTACGGGATTCAAAACTTTTACACTCTCAGGTATACTTATAGCTCATTATTATTTAACTTTCTCTCTGATGAAGTTTTGATAATAATAATATTAATACTAAAAGATCGATTTTGTGGACCCTTTCACAAAAAAAAGGAAACGTATCTTAATTAACCATATAAATTTTATCACCAATGCAATTTTTTTATATTATATACTTGAGATGTGGATTGATGAATTCTATGGGTGATACCACCCCAGGCGAGCCCAAACAATTCAGCCTCACGGCATGATTTTAAATTTATAATACACATTTTGTTAAATAAAATTAAACAAGTATGTATATACACATAACTAGTAAATAACTCCAGTAAAGAGAATGTGATTTCCAAATGGTTCCAAAAGGATCGTCGTGGTTCACGTGTAAGCGTTCGGCCTCCATCGCGCCAGGCTAGCCAGCAGGAACTTCGGCCACATTCACCTAGTCCAGGTGAAAATATATACACAACTATAGAATTAGAGCTATAGGTATTACGTACTCGAGGAGACATGGAAAAATACTATGTGTCTTCACCCCTTGCTAGTCACGTTTCAGTAATACATGTAGCTATAATATTTTATTCTTTAAATGAATAAAATAATGTGGTATAAGATTCTTTACTTTAGAGAAATATATGACGTTCTGTCTAGTTAGATAGTTAGTTACTGAAAACTTCTGTAATTGTATCTATACTCGTACAGGTAACAAACCATGTATATAATAAATTTTACGAAACAATAACATTTAAATTAGAGCCAATGTCTCCTCGAGTACATGATATTTTATACCTCAACCATATTTCAAGTTCAGTTCTCTTTATTCTTGACAATTATCTTTTTCATCTTGCTGGAAGCTTTGGTGCCTTAACTGTAAGCCTCATTGCATAGCGCAGTTAGTTTAAGCAAATCTAAACGTATATAAATATATACAGACATTATTCATGTATAAAAATTAAAATTATTAACTTGAATTGCCAAAAAACTCATTTGTGGAGGGATGACATCCCTTTGCATGAGTTAAAAAATATTAATGATGTTCCATAACTTACTTGCTTTGCAAAATAGAGAAATGTGAGTTGATTTCAATAACAATTAAATAATTATAATTAAAAAAGGTACAAGAAAACGTTGCAACAAAGAATGGTTCTATTTTAAAACTATCAATAGATTAAATATAAAATATAAATGTTAGCCAGCTGCCTTTCATATCCCTTCTGCGCTTTGCTACATCTTCGCATTGTACTTTATGTAACTGCACATTATATTTCTGTCTCTCACTATATGGCCATCATTGTGTCATTATGAAATTCATACATTATTTCATCTACCAACAGCACGCCCTCACCAAAGCCATCAGCTACACCGAAAACACTCAGGTTACTTCAATATATTTATTACAATTTTTGGCTTATATATAGAGGAGGTTTCGTAGAAATTTAGATAGGCATGGACAGGTAGTCTGAACACTTTAAAATAAACGCATACGATACATACCTACCTACCTTTACTAACAGTAATGAAAATAATTTGCTAGTAAACTATCTTACTATTATAAATAACTTAACAGAATTAATTTAGAGTTCCATGCGGCATGGTAAAAAACATTCTTTTAGTATTTACCTTAAAAAATATTAGTGCTCGATCTAAAAGTTTTATTAGAAAGTATTCCAAAGCAACTCTTGTAGATAAATTACATTTTCTCGTTTCACTTCGTCGATAGGATGTTAATTACAACTCTTATTAGGAATAGAATTCTCTTATTTCTTCACTGTATCTGGCTTTAACTTAAACGATGCTGGATAATACTACTGTAAATATTTAATAAAGCTTGCTTTCTTTAGATATAAATGATACAAAATTAGATAAAAAGCCTTAGTCAATAGGTATTTCAATTCATAAAAATGATACCAACCTTTACCTCGCAAGAATTCACTGCATGAAGGGTGAAATTTTTTCACAATGTTTTCAATTAGCATGATTTAATTGATTCTTGATACATTGCGTGTTAATTTAATGTGTGACAAAAATAGGTTCTCGACGTGGGTCCAAAGCCAGCAGTGGACACAGTGGCACGTCCCTGAGGTCGGCAACACTCCGATCTCCCAACGCCCCGGGGCCGACATCAGTCACCGTTGAAATTCGTCCCCCTGAAGCTTAAAACACATCAACTCACCTTAATAATAAGACCACAAAACATACAATTAAGTACAAACTTCTAAATCGCAATAATAAAGGGAGGTCAACGATTTATTTATTATAAAAATATGTCCAAGATATTCAATGTTTGTGATAAAATTTATCAAATGCTTAAATTTATATGAAGCTATTTAAACGTGTCATTAAAAGGTAAGGAAAGTTTGCTGTTTCGTAGCAATAATGTTTGCACTGATATGACTTGAAGAATCAACTCTTAAAAGTGCCTCTTAAAGAAAAGCTTAAATGTCTCTGATAAATAATAAAAAATAAGGTTTATCACACAATAATAGGTTAAATAATACTTTAATTATTAACTTACAACACGTTTAACGTTCAAATATCACATAATATGACCGCATAGAGCACCGAATAATATAATCCAACGATATTTATAGATTTAGAATATTTAGCTTTTTTAGCATTAAAGTTATCGCTTTTAGCAAAATTTTGTAGATTATTATAGTTTAAATAAAGTCTATTATTAGTATTTAGTAAATAAATATTTAAGAACTTTAATGTTTATCTGAATCTCTCAAGAGTACCTACGCTAGTTTTGTGACATGTCTTAGATTACAATTCGCGTAAATATTCTACGTACGTGGAAAATGTTAGATCTTTACTATTGTACGGGGACCACCTCCTTGCAGGAGTGATCTGAATTTGATATTTTATTGGAATTCAGCTGAATAATAGAAGGCTGCTATTCGCTTTCATTAGATTAACGATTAGAACATAATCTAACTTAGATCGACTTTGAATTTAGTATGGGAGTTGTGATCGGCTATAGAAGTTTAAAATTTTCTTCTTTCTATTTTTAATATGTGTAAATTTGGGGAAATTTACACATTCTAATTTAAGGCTTTGTTGCACTTTGGGAGCTTAGAGATATTCGCAGACGCACAAGCGACTTTGCAACCAAACTAGATATTGTAACGAGTATTTTTAATGAACTTGAACTGATAAATGTGACACGTGCATTCATCTCGTACGGCCGATGCGTCAATATGGGGAAGAATTGATCCATCGCCCGTACAAAGTATATCATTAACTCATTTCGGTAATGAAATAATAAGCTAGTCGTATTTTTAAATATGCTCACAATAAAATTATAAACTTTGAACACTGTGCTAGTTATATCTACGAGAATGCTATAATTTACTTATATAAACTTTTATTATACTTCTGAATTGCGTTTTATTTATTTACCTTCTAGAATTAGTTTGGTATTCTTAAAATTATTTTTTTTAAAAGTGGTTTTATATTTGTTATAAAGAAATAAATAACATTATAAGGATTATTCGAGAGAAGTTCTTCCTGTGTAATTGTAGACAACTATTACTTGGAAATATAAATTAGCTAACTCCATTTTGGGCCACACATATTCAGATAGATTCCGAAGTGGCCTTCCTTACTTTTGGACTAAGTTTTAGAGAACGCTTAACTTTTGAGAGACTGCCTCATGTATATAAAAATACTGATTAAAGTTGAATATGCGAGCAAGCGTGAAAAAAGTCATATCCACCAAGTAAGTAGGTAATAAATAAATAAAGGTTTTTAGGGTCTTAACTTTAGCACTTTTTGATGTTATAAATACTCATATATTTAAATAAAGTTTTATCTTCCATTTCTGTCTGTGTTGTAAACCAAGGACGATTTTAAAAGAATTATTATTTCACGAGTCACGTAATTTGTTTTTTTTTATTTGGCTATATTATTGTAGAAAAAATATTTCATAAAGATTTAAAAAGAGTATATATCTGTATCTGTATGGTAGTCATTATTCACATGTAAACAAAACTTACTTGTTAATAATATATAATACGGTGGTGGGTTTTATTGATGGATTCATCAGTTGGAATGATCAGTTATTTTAATGTTAGGAAAATTCTAGATAACGTTTCTTAAAGATGTAGTGACGATATTAATTTTGATTATACTTTCTCGGAGTACGAGTACCAACAGAGTAATAAGATTAAAATGTAACACGAGGACCATTATAGTGATTATTCACAGGATTTTTGGGAATCTTTTAAGTATATACTATTATTAAATACAACAACATTACGAAGATAAATGATTTGGGATTCTAAGGATATATATTGAATGTGTTATAAATAGGAAAAACACTTTTAAAGCAATCATAATAAAAATATGCACCACATTCTAGGGCGGCAATTTTCGGAATTTTGTCCGCTGCTGAATTCCATCACCGCACTGCACGTCACAGGCTGCATTACCATCCGCACCACCTTGACAGCTGGCAGTCAACCACAGTGCGATTTAATACAAACTTTTAACCACGTACCACCACCTTATGTAATCAGCTCTCTCACGCGGTATTAAATATAAAATAAATATTTTCAGGACATTTATACACAGCGCCATCTAGATCCAAGCTAAGCCGAAGCTTGTGTTATGGCAACTAGATAACGGAATAAATTACATATACATACTTTTCTTTTGTAAATACATACATACAATACATAGCAACACCCAGACCCCAGAAAAATACAAATGTAAATTACAAATATATTTTTCCGGTATGGGAATCGAACCCACGACCCTTCGCGCAGAAGGCAGTTGTGTTACCACTGCGTCAAGCGGTCGTCAAATTACGACGAATTACGACTTGGGGTGCGTCAAGAAGAGAGGTTCCTTTCTAGAAAGTCGGCAACCCTCTCCAGAGCTATCAAGCTCTGCGAGTATTGTTGGGCGGTGATGACAACTTTCCATCAGGTGGCTCGCCTGCTCGTTTGCCCCCTATGTTATAAAAAGAAGCGGCATAAATAAGTACCACAGTTTATGATACTTAAAATATTCATAAATATTTACTATTATAATGTTTCTAAGTAACAAGACAAAGAACAGTATAATAAATCAGGGTGACAGATTTTTCACGAAAACAATTTGCTAAATGACTCTGAAAGCCACCCACCCACCCGCCTTTCATAAATCAAAATTCCCAAATGAGTATTTTATTGGCCATAAAATATCATTGCAGAAGTTAAACGTTAGCGTTCAATTAGCGAAATAGATTTTAGTTTCTTTCACAGTAAAACGCAATGTGAGTAACAAATCAAAGAGAACCTTATACAAAGGAAAATAAGGATGACTTTGGGATATACTATTGTTTAGTTGTAATTATATTAAGTACTGTTAATTATTATATGAAACTCTTTAATAGTTTGGTAACAGCAGCAAGGCGGGAATAGATTAATTAGACGACATTAATTATGTAATTGTCGAGTTAAACGGTACTTTCGAGAGAAGTATTGTTATTGTCAAACCTTTTAATATTTGACTGTGTAGTTATGCAATTCGAATACTAGAGATTTATAAATTATGAAAAAAATATCCCCTAAACATCCTAACACTGTGGCTTGATCTAATTAGTATTAAGTGGTAGGAACAGGTTCCTTCATCAGGATGAATTAACATAAAAAATATATCTATTTCCTTGGCTTAGGGATATCAAAGTTTAAAGGCTGTTCCTTGGAGCGTATTCCATAACACAATCTTCTGTCAGCAGCTTTAATAACCGGATACTTACCTCTGTTATTAATGTATTTATTGTTAAATCCTATTTAAGAATTGTAGTATTTTATTGATCAAAAATTAGCTAATTATGCTTATGCATATGAGTGTACCAACGCGCCAATATAAGACAAGACGTTAAAATAATTGAAATCAAATACTAATAAGCTACGACAAAACAAACATGAATTTACTGGGAAGAAGATACATAGAAACAGTGGGAGAAAAAAACGAAATAGACGATATGTTTACTTTCGCGTTATTATATCAAAGAGTATTTGGCCAACAAGTATTAGAGCCTAATTGGTCTTGGAAAAAATATGGCGCACAACAAATTTTGCTTTTAATACTCTTTATCTACGTATTTATTGGGACATTGCGATGTTTACAAACAAGTAATGACGTGGATTTGCTGTTTGAAGCCTGTTACACTATTATAATGATGGTTATGTTCCCGCTAAAAATAAACGTGTTCATAAACAATCGCTTCATTTTCCGCAGTCTCTATTTGACTATGAAAACTACTGTTGTAAATGTAATACGATGCGACCCCAGAGGGGATATCAGAGGCGTTCTAAAAACAGCAAATAAAATTTTCTCGGTTCTATTTCTTGCTGTAATAATTCCTGTCTGCGTATACGAGATGACTACATTATATAATTATATCGTTGGGAAAAGGACTCTGCTTTCAAGATCTACGATGACACTAATGCCGTTAACAACTCCATACTTTGAGATCGCTTGGTTTTTACATACAATATTCTTGATTGAAATTTCAAGTGTAATCATTTTAGATATGTGGTTTATTATATTGGTTTACTTCATATGTGCGGCATTAAAGAGCTCAGTTAATGTACTGAAAATAGAATGCAAATATGAATTAGAAACTGATGAATGTTACGCAAATCGCTTAGAAAAAACATTGCGCAATTTTCATAGCGTACATTTGAAGTTAAACAGGTATATTAATTAATATGAAGCTTACAGATTTAGATTACAATTAACCCGGAGTAATGAAAGATCTACCTGGGATCATTTTGACCACGAAAACAATATTTCCCTACAAAAAATGTAATCATTTTGGTATTTTCAGGTTTCTAATAAAACTGAAAAAAATATGCAAGTTTTCAGCTTTTGTTCCTCTTTTGAACGCAGCGATTTGTATGTGTCTCATTCTATTACTTATGAGTCAGGTATGAGGCTTATTTTAGAATAAACTTTTGTTAATTTTATTTAGGCGAGCTCCATGGCTTTTTTATAACATTTTTGAAGGTTTATATGTATAGCACATTTATACATGTATTATGCAACCTAATACCTTGAATCGCATGATCTGATAAAAAAATGTATGAAATCGATCGAAAATCGATTGCGTAGTTTTAAAGAATTAGGCATACCCAAGGACAAGCCGGAAAAATGGACTTAGTTTCATACTATGTAATCATTAGTCCTCGTGATTTTAGCTGTGTCACTAGACTATTGCTAAATAACTTATTACTGTCCTCATGACAATATACAAAAAGGGGTTTGTATAACCAACCCGTACTCCTAGAGATTATTCCGTCCTTAAAAAAATCTTCGGCTTCATTATTGTTAAAATGAAATAGGTATTCATTTAATTCATCACTCACTAAGCTAACCAACTAACTACCTAATAAAATAATTTTATTAGAACAGAGGTTTCGAATCCACACATTGTAAATATTCCAGGAAGTAAACTGGCGCTTTGCACCTCATCTGCTGCCAATATTTGCTGAGATTTTCGCTTACAACTGGTTTGGCGAACAAATGAAGACTAAGGTATTTCAGGATTTTTACTTATATTACAAAACTTTTAAATTTTTTTATTATGTATGTTTTATTATATTAGTCTCATATTATAGTATCTAAATAGGAAGTGCTTAAAGGATTTTTTTCCTGTAGTCCAAAATTATAATGATAAATACATATATATTTATATGCTATTGCTAGACGTTATTTGTTCACGCTTCACAACTATATATTTTAAAGATTATTGTAAAAAAATATCAAAGTCGCTTATACACTTAGCAACACACTTTTCGGTTCATTTTTATGTTATAGATATTCAGATGAAATATTTATTTTTTCGTTTAAAGAAATAAATAAAACTATATATCCCACAGATGGACGAAGTCCGATTGGAGCTCATGAATTTTGATTGGACAAGTCTAAAGCGTAAGGATAAAAAGTCTTACTCCATTATGATCTTATACATGACTAGAGACTTCAGTTTGAAAACAATTAGCGGGAATGATTTATCCTTAATAACCATGACTGCTGTAAGTAGGTTTTTTATTATGTTTTGGTCAAAGGGAGTCAAAATAAAATTTCGACAACCCTGAGTATAATAAAGGTTTTATTATTATGATATTTTATTTAACTTTAAAAGTTGTAAAGAAACATTTTTTGGTCAAAATAATTTTGTATGATCTTGATATGGCAGATGTATAAAAACGTATAACATTATACCGTTTTAAGTAGTGATAATTTTATAATAAACCTTTGTAAAGTAACCTCTTATTTTCTTTTAACCGACTGCGGTTATGGCAACAAAATAAAATAAGTCATCATAAAAGGACATACGTAAATTTTTTTATTCATCATCGTTCAACTTCCATCATTTTATCATACATGCATAAATGCAGCTATAAATAACTAAACGTTCATCAATATTATTATTCATTATATAATATCCGCCTTTCCATGTTTTTAAATTACATCAAATTGATTGGCGTTAAAATAAATGCTCATATAAAATAAGCTCGATTAAATCCTGGAGTACGTAAAGCCCACTCTCAATGCATTAATTATTTGTTTACTTTACCTTTATACAATTTGCAGAGCATAATGTGTGAAAGGTTGTGATAAGGATAAAGTGTTTTTTCCTTATTAAAATTATACCTACAAAGTATTATTGTAGCTAACCGCGCCCTGCGGTTTTACGCACACAGTTCTGATTTATGCAATAGCAATATGGCCCTCAAAAATATAGTATGTGTTTATCCTGGCCATAATCTTCCTGCATGCCAAACTTCAGTGAAATTAATTCAATAGTTTCTGTGTGATAGATCAACTAAAATAGAAACATTTTCACATACTTTCTCGTTTATAATATTGTATTGCTTTGTTTCAGATTTTCAAAATGAGCTATCAAGCATTTACAGTTCTTAAAACTATGAATGGTTAAAAAAAGAGAAAAATTGAAAATGCAATAAGAGTACAAAACCACATCAATATTGTTTTAAACTTTTTGCCAAATTGCATGAAAATTACTTATAATATTTTGTAGAGTAGAGAATATTTTGTATACGTCTTCAAAATTCTGACCATACTAGATGTTAGTGATAAATATGTTTTACATTCTTTATTAATTTATCTAACTGTCAAAACAATATGAGTCAACCTTTTAAAGTAACGACTTCTTGTTCAAAGAAAAATTGTCAAGAATATTAGTCATTTATCTATTTAGGTATTTATTAATTAATACCTATGTAATCGTTCTCTATATTTACAAATGTAATGCAATAGTGATTTTATATATATTTAAGCCTAAATATCATGATATCGCATAATCTAAGAGACGTTTTCTAAATATAAGTATCGAAACATAATTTCCAGTTACAAGTTTAATTTGCATTTTTAATTAGGACAGGCACCGATAAAGGCTTAATTTTCATAAAAGCGAATTCGGAATAGTTTAATTACCGCATAGGTAAAGTATGGTAAATTTATAATAATTCTCGTATAGGATTATGTTTGAATACTTATTACCTAATACACTCGATGAAATTAAGTTATATTGCGTTTTAATACTACCTTATTTATATTTACGATACGAATGGGTAAGCATATTTTTTATAATAGGTATATCATTCAAGAAGTCTAGTGAGTGGAAGAATCTGCAAGGTTGTAAAATAAAGGGAAACCCCTTCCGAAACTCTACTCCGAATACAATCATCGTCAATTTGGAAAAAATCTGAAAGCCCTTCTTACCAAGAGTTATGCAACCTAAGATACGAATAAAGAAATGTATCGAATATTTGTTTACCGTATTGACATAGATACAACAATGAAAAATATTTATTTTAATTTGAGATCGCTTTTCGTTTCGAAACTAATCAGAAGCTCTACTCCGAACATACTCGATGTCGATTTTTATTATTTTCGATACAGTTTTTGAGCAACTACGAATTAATATAAGAACTTTTTTGTTTCTGTTTCGATTACATTCCGATAAACTGATGTGCGATCCGATTGTTTATTAGAGTATATTAAGTCTCATAGCTTGGTTAGCAGTATCAAAAATTTTCGATATCGACGACGATTGCATTCGAAGTAGCTGCTCAGAATCGACGTCGATAGCTTAGAGCTTCTGATGTGGAAAGACGAACACTGTCGTGGTTTACTATTAGTATTTTTAGTAGGAGCAAGCAATCACACTAATTAATATAACACAGCAACATTTGCGAATCTCTTAAAGATTTTCCATTTTCTATACATTCATCGAGTGGGACACACTTTCAATACATATTCCGTATTAGTTACCAAAAACATATAAACAATATTTTTAACATAAAAAAAAAATATTTTTATTCCGATTTCATTTGCCTCTGTAGCATTGAGTACAATTTAAAATTTCTTTTTATTATTTTATGCTGACGTAGTTTTTATTTTCTCTCCTAGTTTATTATGTAATACATTATTGTTATAAAATCATCCCTATACATTTCCACACATATTAAAAAAAAAACAAACCATTTATATCTTAGCACCGACGCGTTCGCGATTTGCTCCGAAATAAATCATTTCACAGATAAAACGGCTACCTGGCTGTATTGTTGATTCTATGTAACTTTACCAACTCGTTCATGAAATACGGGACAAGGACTGGATATTAGCATACAGCTATTGAAAATCGATGGACCCTTTGAAACTCTTGCCTATCGTTAGCATAATAAAAGATCGGAAAATTAAATACAATATTTTAAACACAAGCCCGATGAAAAAATATATCGTGTTCGCGCGTTGTTCCAAGAAAACAAATGAAAATCAACCCGTAGATTTGTTTAGTAATTTTTTTTAAGTGATACTCGTAGCCATGTTATTGTAGGTTACTTGAATATAAGAAGTTATACGAAGTTTATCAGGTACAGATAGTAAATCTAAATTACTTTGAGATGTCTGTGTAATTTTATGTATGTAATGGATTTACTTAATCGCAGGTATAAGTATTTGACAACCAAAATCATTTCTTTTTTTGTGTTGTTTATTTGAAACTTTATTTTAATGCGTTCTTTTATTTGAGGGGAGACTACCGCATAGACAAGATGAATGTTAAATGAAAGACAGCTAGGTAAAGTGATTCTTATAATGACTAATTCATGACGTAACAAAATATTAAAGATATAAAAGATCAAAATATCCAGTTCAAAGCTTACTGTTATTGACTAATTAAATTGTTTTTAACGAATTTAATGTTTATTTAAATAAATTACATACTGATGTGGAACACGAACATTAACGCAATTTTCCATCACTATAAACAAAACAAAATACGTTTTGTATAAACTAGAACGGTTGCCAGAGATAATATTTATTTTATCTGCAAATAAATTAGCCTATACGATTGTACGCGCAACCATTAAAGTAGAAAAAGCTATCTCGCATTTACGATTAGTTTTTCAACCACACATAATATGATATTGGTTTGAAATTTCGAGTAAAAGTTTTGATTAAACGTATCTTCAACAACGTGCCTTTGAAGGGATTACTTCAGCAATAAGTAAATTATCTTAAATACAGAAAATGGATTAAATTTACGTAGAATAAGTCTTAGTTCTATGAAAGACAGAGGACTTTCATTTTAGAATTGTATTATAGTTGCTACGTGATGGCGCAGAATTTCATATTAAATAAAAAAAGAAAAAATAAAGTTAAGGTGGACTTAGTGTCTAGGAATCGTTAGATTTTACTTATTTATTTATCAAGGATAACCCTTACAAATATAACAATGCTATTTTATAAAAAATCAAGACTTTTTATGTATTTTCTCTTAAAAAAGGGTAGAGTTTGCTTACGATTTAAAAGCGCAAATGTGCAACTTTACAAATAAAATCAAAATCATATAAAAATTGGACTCAATATACAAAACACGATCAAATCTAAATTAAATAAAATAGTTATAATATAATATATTTCTTAAATAGAAACATGGATTTCTAACATTAATATTATTACAAGTAGATTCGACTCCAACACATAATAAAATTAAATATCATACGCCATCGCATACAATATAAAATTAGAGAAAAATGTATTCATACATCTCCGTCAATATGATAAAGACCCTGAGATCCCTGCTAATAAATTGGACGACGCAAACGTTTCTAACATCCGCATTCAGCCAGAAAGGCTTAATACCTTTCATAATATAGGTAGCTCACTGAACCGTATTTATTTTTTATGTTTAAGAAAAATTCTCTATACCTTTTCTTGATTTATGGATTTTCAATGCCTCATTCAATCTTTTATAACGACAATATAATGAGTTTACCTTTTCTGAAGGTATATACTTGCCTATTTTTATAATGTATAAGCTGATAAACTAAAGTATAAATCAGTTTGTGGGGAATCCAGTTACACACACACACACACACACACACAAACATCCTCACACATTTATTTCATAATGTTTAATAATATATAATATGTTAAATAAGGTAATGTTTAATAGTATATCTATGACATTAACTTTTATATAACTTAAGTTTATTTTTTTAAATCTTTTCTCTTGATTCTCGTTTCTTATAAAAAAAAAATAAAAACCGCTGCGCAGCTTTAAAGATGTTAGCTTATTATATGGCAACTTTATTTTATATACAGTACCTAATGTTATCGAGAGTAGGTGAATTCTAGATTATCGTTTTTTACTGCATATCAACAGATATTGTCTCTCCGGCTACCATATAATCGATAAACAAGAACTGGGCAAAACCATATCTCAAAGTTACATTAGTTAAAAGGATTATTTATCAAGAATTTATGTTAGCGTTAAGGTAACCTATGTTAGGTTGGGATAATTTATATGTCCGGTCTGACCCTAGCGGTTTGAATTCGATATCCGACTGCAATTGAATAATGTATAGGAGCTAGAAATCCGTTCTAACTGTTTATTAAACGGACGATTTAATGTCTTTTATTTCCTCTTGTCAGGATTCGGCTTACGCAATTTTACTATACTGTATTATTGCAAAGAGGTATTCGATTTAGGCAATTTTTCTGAAGTCTGTCCTATTATTGCATAGAGATAAGGTTTGTATAGAGTGAAATTGTCGAAAAAAATCATGACTGCTTTTATGTGTACATGAGTGAAAAACAAATTTTCCCTTCCCTCCTTAATATTTTATTCCTCTTATACAATATCCCTACTTTTTAAGCATTCGAGATGCACATGGCTTTGGTAACGGTTTATACGGTGTTAACAAGAAAGGAATAACGATAAAAATTGTATGAAAACTTTTAACAAAAGCTTGATCTTAGCATAAATTAAGAAAGAAATCATTAATTTCCGTGTTACCTGACCTGACGTAATTTTATATTACTTAATAAGCGCCCACAACATTATGAGTTATTAATTTTATGAAGCTGTGTATTTTCACCTTTCACATTATAAAGAGGAAACGCCTTTGACCTTTTAATTCATATATTTTAATATAATATAAGTTAAATACTTTAAATGATATTTTAATAATATGGCTATAATGAATATAGTACTTTTCTGTTTCATTTTATAATTACTAAATATTGTATTTTCCCAATTATTTTGCATGTTTCTCAAATAATAATAGTTATTATCTTGAAATCTGATCAGATGTAAGTCACGAAAGTCTTAAAGCACGTAACATAGTAGTACGTAGTACAACAAATATTAAAATTTAATTTTTTATTTGTAATAAAGCAAATTCTACTTTTTGTTTTTGTTCGAATAATAAGTATACTTAACCACAGATACAGATACCTAATAAGGTTCATTTTTTTAATACGATAGACGTTAGAAACGAACAAAGGGTTTTATTATATTTTTTACGAATTTGTCTTTAAAACTTAAATTTTTCAAGAAGATTTTGGATGAAAGAGCAACAACTAGACCTTTTCAAAAAGCATTATTTAAAATTATTCAAACAGGTATTTGCAATACAGAACATTCCTTATAAATATTAAACTAAGAAACGAATAAAAAACCTACCTATTCAACATAATATTATGTTATATATTATTCAGCTATATTAATAACAACGGAAAACGTTTTCAAACTTTAAAGCCTCGATAATTTAGATATGAAATAAATTTCCTAGCAAAATATTTGTCGTAACTGGACGTCAGGTGTGACCTGCATAACATTATCAGCTTATTACCATATCAATGAAATGTAATGCCAACAGTATCGCTAATACACACCCACTCTAGTAATCAATAGTTTGTAGAATTCATGTTTATATTTCCTTTCTGTTTTTCTTTATATTTTTAAGGTATTTCAATAACATCAGTACAAAACTTCTAAAATCATAAGTGGTATTACTAGTCTGTTTGCCTACAATCTTACAATTATTTTCGCCACTAAAGCATCATAAAGTATGAGCCCCACTTAACTAGTTTTTAATTTAATCAATTGCGACTTACGTAATAAACGTATTCCACGTGGCATAACGATTAAACAAGAAGAAGATTAAATAGAATATATTTTAAAACACATTTCAAATAATTTCGATACTTTAGACTAAAGAAGGTTAAGGTTAGTCAGACGTAGACGATACAAAACGACTTTTCTGTTACGTCAAGTATGGACCTTAAACCAAACCTTCACCCAATACACACGCTTCTATATAACCGCCTAT
>JADANM010002527.1:8556829-8597761 GCA_026213755.1 Eurema hecabe
AAAAAATAAGAAATAATATTAAAATAATACAAATGCTTATACTAACAAAGAATTCTGCATTAAAAATGTAAAGATTGTAGAACAAGCTTCAATTGTTCAGTCGATAGAACATTTAAGCACTTCATTAAGAATCCGATTTCCTGATATTCCATTGAATTAATGCGTCTTTGTTTTCCGAAAGAATAGATCATCTTCATTGTATTCATTTTTTCCTTGTGTAGCTAAATAAAATGTACACTTCAGAGTTTTCCCCAACCATTGTTAGCGCCATTGTGTTTCATCGTATTTGAACCAAATTTAGATCGCTTCACAAATTTTATTTTGTCAATGTAATTGATGCAATCTTTATAAATTTCGTTGTCATAGAATATTGTTCAAAAAATATACTTTACCTTATATTATTACACGTGAATAGACTTGGGTCCCGTTTTTATTTCCTTTTTAAATAGGTACCTTGTTTATAAAATTTACGAGTTGCAATTTTCAATTGGAAAATAGTTTTCTATTAGTAAAAGAAAACCGAGTCAGTAAATAAAATATAAACTCACAAAGACTTCTCTTCATTGCATTAAAAGAAAAGTTATCGTGTTAAAAACTCAAAAATGTATCGACTTCGCTATCGTTATTTTTATTTGTAAATGTATAGAGATTTTCTGGAACGAATAAAGCTTAATTAATCGCTTCAACGCTTCCTAATCCTTCGTTTAGTTGAAAAGTAAATGGAAAGCACGTTATACCGGCCATTTCGGTAACAAATCTAACCCGGCTATTGTATTATCCCGCTGTAACTTTTACACTAAAGGGTTAGACTTTATTACTTTCTCAGCCGCGACTTATGAACCTTTTAAATGCGATTATAAGATTAGGCCGAATTTTCAATTATGGTGCGTTAATGTACAACGCGTTTGTGTTTTGTTACGTAACATATAAAATATATACCGCTTCTACGAAAGTAAATTTTTATACTTAAATTTTTTTCTTCTTTTTTTAATTAAATTGATCTTATTTAGTTTATAGTGTAATTTATATAAGTGTCAAATAGCAATTTAAATTTAAGAGAAGTAATAGAGAAGTTAGGAGAAGTCAATTTAATATTTGTACAGCTTAACTTTGTCCCTGATGTTGTTACAACGTACAAGGAGGCACAAGTGTCCCAAATAAACATCGATCTGGCCACTATTTGTTCTAGCCGTGTCGTAAACCTTTAACATGGATAACGCAAACGAGCGTTTTTGTTCCCTGTTTTATGCTCGTTGTGTACTACGCTCTGGCGTAGGCCTAAAACAATAGCTACGTACATTCTTAATGCGTGCAATGTGTGAGGTGAGTCTTGCTTTGTTACTTCGTAGTTATACCATATTTGGAGCAAAGTTTGTTGATTCTGTTAATATTTTTTTAATATCTAAAAGCAATACTAGCATAACATCTAAGTATCATAATATTTTTCGCGAACCATTTAGGTACTTATTGTCTTTCGACGTTCGTTTTACCATACAATAGAATTTCAACGTTTTTAAGGCCAGAAATCACTTCCTAGACTGGTATTTTCGTTCTTTATCAGGCGAAAGCACGGTCTGTGTCTAGCTATCATAAAAAAAGGAAATAAATAAAAATTCCAATGATGTATTGACCTTGAGCATAATTAAATTTTACGTATTCAATATTAATAATAAATCTGAAAATGTACTATAAGATTTTTAAAGAAAGAGCTCACGGCCATTCTAGATTGTTCGATGTTCATAATCGAACCTTACCTACGAAGCAATATGTCCAGAATCTTAACATCAATATTTGGCAGAAACTCGTTTACCAGCATGTCCTAAACCTCAACAAACAAGCAGATCAAACAAACATTCCGCAAGTAACAATATTGTTCAGTCACTCAATCTGCAGGAACACTAAAACGGTTTACGCAACTTTCTTTGTTCTTTGTTTTCCCATTCTCTTAGATCATACGAGAACAAAATGTATTCATGTAATGTGTTTTTGTGGAATATTTGACCGTATGATTGGAGAAAATTTCATGCTAAGAAGAAATGTTTCGCTGAGAATACAAGTCGTATGACGTTACTCTTGATATATCTATAGTCTATACTTATACTATAAATATATAAAGATTTTATAAATATACGTTCATTTTATCATTGGTTATAAAAACGACTTTGTCGGGTAGAGCCGGGAGATGCAGCTACAAAGTAAATATATAGGTACTTTATAATATATAAGCATCAAGAAAAAGTGTGTTGCTTGTTACGAGAAAATATATCTTATTCCTAATGAGATGTTTCGATGGATTTTCTATTGAAATTGAAGACAAAATAATAAGGAAGAACTTGAATTTGGGATGTTTTGTGAGAAAATCCTTAAAAAATAGTAGGGATTTTGTTAACAAAAAGAATAAGGTTGTAATATTTTACTATGAAAGGGCATGTACTTCGCCTTGAAAATAATTTAATAATACTTTAAGAATATAAATAATAAAATATATTACAGCTTATTACAGGTAGATGTTTAATTTGTGTGAATATACTTTAAACAACTGTCTATACCCAGTATGTAGTGGCTCAGCGAAATTAATTTGTATATTCTTTCCACGTTGACTTTCAATGTTAAACGGGTTTTTATACTTTAGCAGTTGACTGAACAAAACATACTTTAGTTTGTTGTAAACATGCGTCCCCTTACCATATGTCAGACAAGACGGTATTATTGCGGGTAATAGAACACAGATTGGTTAAAGTCAAGAGCAGAGCTACAGTAAGCCTATCAACTCTGTGATTGCAAATGCTATTATATCCGACGTAGTTACCACTGTACTGAATTTGAGAAGCACAGGATTTGTAAATGATTTCACTATTGCAAACCGTTTTATGTCAAGTGGGACAGAGTAGGTACGGTAATTTTAATGGTTATTTTACTATAACATAAGAAATTGTACATTTTGCATTTTATTTGTATTATAGTATATACATAATGTATTACTACTATATTGACTTGGCGTACGAGTAATAATAATTCTATGAAAATTAAGAATAACAATTAAAATTTACTCTTGTAAATAATGCAATTTTCTTTGTTGGAATAAGGTCAGAAGCAAGCTCTCTGTGGGTATGAAAATCCTTCGCGAATCGAGTAACATTGGTAATGGAACAGTTTCTCTGATTTCCATTGACAAAATTGCAATTTGAATTTTGCATTTGATATCGACAAAGCAATTTATTGAGGTTGCGTCCCCTACGTCCGAATCCTTTGTGATCACTTTTGGATAGTGTAATCATGTCGACGAAAACCAGAACTTACTAGAAAATTAACTTGTGGTAAATCGATTTCAAACTTTTCATACGATTGACATATTTGTAAACGTATTTATTTTGGAGTTGTTAAAGCGAACGTGAAAGATAGACAGTATGTATTGTTGTATAACACAGCACACATGTATGATGAAGTAAATGCGTCAATGAAAGCACTAACAGAATTGTACGATTTAAAATTTAAAAACTATCTATTATAAGAAAGCAAAATATACATAAGAATATAATATTATAAGTAATTGACAACCAATGAAATATTTTATTGTTGAGATTATAATTAAATATTTCGAAAAAAAAATCATCTGATGTACTGAGATAAAAATTCGCAACGAATTACACATACATTTGGATATGGATCTATTTCGCTGCAATAATCTTTCTTTAACAGAGAAGTGATAAATCACTGGTTATTTGTTCAGCCGTATTTGTAGTTCTATTTACCTTAATAAGCTCGACTCTTATCGATTTTAGGCACAATAGTCATTACGCGTATTTACTGTACAATATATACGGCTTAGGCGTGATACGTTGACGAAGGAAGATTGATGAGCCATTTGACAAACGACTCTGAATTGGACACGTACGCATTATTCTCTTGGGTTCTCGGTATATTGGTAACTAGGCGAACAGCGTATTACTGGATTTAAGAATAAATTAACCTTTATTATTATTTATATTATTATTTTCTGTTCAAAACTCTAATATATATAATATGATTGATGGAAAGTGGTAATCGCTTCCTTGATCTTGAGGGTCCTGTATTTGCGAGCATATTTAAATGGTCTCTTTTCGAAGTATCCAAAGTAGTATAATGCGTTTGAAATACCGAAAAAGGTTATGGCGCAAGTAAGTAGTACGTGGAAAATAGTTTTAACTTTCCTTTATTTAAGTAGAAACGTAAAAATCCACTTGACCCTAGCAGAAAGAAAGAAAATTTCCAGCATAAAGCAAATTTACGTGACTATACGACGTTTGACTAATTCGTAGGCTCAAGTAAAACTTTGCTAAAAATAAAAATGTTTTTAGTCAACTATTTCACGTATATTTCTAACATTTACTTTAGCGATGTGATTAAAAACCTATCTGAAACCTTAAAATATTTTTAAAGCAAATAAATAGTCCACTCAATTCTGTTTGCGAATAAAAGCTTAAAATATCGCGGAAACGTTATATAAAACGTATTAAAATGGTTTATAAATATGAAAATCTATACAGCATTTGAAAGTATAATCCCAGCTTTTTTATTGCTCAAAAGCAACACACCTTTGTTTGAAATTAAAAAATATTTTCGTGAAAATCCTTTTCAATACTTTCGCTTAACTGTATATCACAGCACTATTTGCATTTCCATTGGATCACCTTAATTTGTTTCTCGTATGCGCCACTTTAACGAGGAACATTTTTATGCAACTTCAAAGCGCGGAATTAAAAGCCAAGCTGCAAAATCTACAGCTATATATCCACCCAACAAAGACACTGTCACCTCGAATCCAAGAACTCAAAACAGAAATAGTAAAATAAGTTACAAAACTATTTCAGAGTTCCATTTGCCTCGTCTGGATCGCGTCCTATACATAGCCTTGTATTTTAGCAAATCCTAAGGTTTGTAGATAGAATAATTTCTCAAGAATCATTATAAAGTAATTTAATTAGTTTCATCAATCCTCTACTGATGAAGAGTCCCTCGTCTAAGAGATGAGAGATGGTGGTAAAAATATTTTTATTTACATCTTTAATTGGTTTGTTTATAGCGTCCGCTAGTAATGGGCCGAGATCTGAATGCGTGCTTATGTATTCCACAAGTGCGTGTTATTTATTCCACAAGGTATCTTCATATTGCGATCTTGAAATGCTACATATTTTCTATATTTTGTAGTAGCCCGTACCCCGCAACTACTAGCTTTACCGTGCTTATGTGTAGTATAAATTGAATCATATTTTTAAGGGAATTTTAGATTTCCCAACCAATCTCTCTCTGTAAATGAGTGCTTAATACAAGATCACGAGCATATTCCAGTACCATGTCAGAATGAACACACTAGAAAGACGTTTTGCTTGTGCTCGTGAGACAGGTGATATTAAGTCAAACTGACAATGACAGGTTAAGATTGTCTCCCTTGTTGTGTTAAAGAATGCATCAGACAAGCTGTAAATGAATAAAAGTTTTCAAAGACTTGTGGATGAAATCTTGTGGGTTCCAAATACTTCAAATAAAGGTACAAGAATACAATATAGTGATTTAAAGCTAATTGTAATTAGTATACAACATTTTGTAGTATTAAATAACTTTGCTTATTTTGCCTAAATACAAAAGGCGTTATTATAAACTTATTTTAAATTTCTATGTTTAAACTCTGGACCAACATGAAATGATGACATGATGTTTATAAACTTTACAAAGAATATTTACACTTTAAAGCGGTTTTAGAAGTATCTAGTAAACCTAGAGAGCATAATGCATGAATTCTCCTAAACATAAATAAGAAATCGTGTACGCTTAGACCGTCGGTTTCCAACTGTTTTCTAAGACAACACGACACAAGCAGATGTTTCCTGGATGCTAGATTTGAATTTCAATTGGACATAAAATCTGCTCAAAGTATTGCTATTTAAAGACTAAGTCTTTCTACAATGTATTTCTCGATCAGATGTATACTCCTCAAAAAGTTTTGAAGTTACCGTAATTGCTAGCAACTGGTTAACCCTATACTATTTAATATGAGGAGGATCATGCTATAAAATAATAAGCTACAGGTTCTTCACAATATCTTGGCGACCCGAACTTGACGTACAATTTCACAATAGTTGGTCTCCACAATCAAAAGCCTCTAATTATGCTTCTACTTTTAACAACCAAGTTCTTGTTGACTTTACCCGACTCAGGGCATTGTAACTGTTTCACAACCAACATTCGTACAAAAAGGATGTTTGTATAAAGGTGCAATATTAATGAGTGTTTTCTGTCTTGGTTTAATTTTCACTGCTGTATATGAATCCTGTTTATACTTTGACACAAAAGGTTTGCGCGCTCGCATATATACTATTTTATGAACAATAAGATTCAATGTATGAGCTCAGGTTTTTAGCCTAAAATGTTAGTTATAATAGGTATACGTTACTAGATTATTAATATTTATTAAATTTTCATTCTTATTTAATATATTTCTAATTAAAATACTTTCAAGGCTTTACTAATATGACAAATTGCGAAATGCGTTTGTAAGGATGAATTGATGTATGGACATGTGTATGTATGTGTTTTTTGTTATTTTACGCAAGAATTATTCAATCGATTTGGCCGAAATTTAGCAAGCAGCTAGATTAGTCATTGTATTAGCATTATAATTATTATGGAATGAATACTACGCAAATAAAACTTTGTCGATTTTTAAACTGCGTTATAGTTTATATTATGTTTAAAATTTTAATAAACATAGCTTATTTTATAAATATTTCATGTAATTATAATGAGCTTTCACAAAAGAGCGAAAAATGGCTATATTAAAAGAGATTGGCTTTAAAAGCTTATTGGTTTATTCATACTCATCTACCCATCG
The DNA here is from genome assembly GCA_026213755.1 of Eurema hecabe. Lineage (NCBI taxonomy): Eukaryota > Metazoa > Arthropoda > Insecta > Lepidoptera > Pieridae > Terias > Terias hecabe. The sequence continues at coordinate 8,563,698 of JADANM010002527.1, forward strand.
TTTTCAATCGCCTTTCAATTACAATAGTACTGCAGCAATAAGAAAAGGAATACCTAACTTAATTAATAAGTCCAAGCTCTATTCATTAACTAACAGTTCAATTCAGATTTTTATATCAGAAAAGATACAAATGCCAGGAAAATGACATTTTCAAAAACAATGAATCACCAATACCTTGTCCAGACTCATGCATTAGTTCTCCGATATTATTAAGTAAACTAAAATAATTGATTAAAAACATTTGTGTCTTTTTTTGTTTTATTCTCTTCTGCAGAGCTTTTTAATAGTAATAACAATTATTGCATAGACCAAAGATGGCTAAGAACAATTCTGATAAAAACTTAAAAAAAATCTAATGCAATGCACTTTTTTTGGGAAGTACTATGACTTAAACAGAAACACTCGACACGTACACACAAACACATGAAACTAATAAACACTACGTCATTTTACGTCCGTGGTTAGCAATCATCATAAATATTAATAATTCTATCGAAACCCGTACAAGCATTTCATTGCTAATATGTATTCAATTAGTAGTGCATTGTCTAATGTGTTACATCATATACATCAAGATGCGACCACAAATGTCAACTTGATTTACAGATTGATTGCATGATAGTTCCACGTAACAGGTTTCTAGCAGGATTTATGGGATCAACCAACATGTTATATCATCTAAGTGCAATTGCTCGGAATAATCAATGTAATTATATGCTTTGAGCGTCGAATTTAATCACCCCAGGAACGAATTGATCGATTATGATATTAACATCTTGATTTTGATTGAAATACGTAGATTGAGTTGGCTTACGAGTAATTTGTTGTACGTGCCTTGATTAATTACTGTGGTATTTTGTTAAATACATAAAATGTATTTCGTGTATACGTAAATTTATTAATAGTATCATTAAGACAGTAATAAATATTTTGTGAATTTAAAACATTTTATTAGGTATTAAATTGCTTCACGATTACGAATTTAATATTTAATACATACGCGAATTTTTCTTAAATATAAATTAATAATAGTAATATTAAAAAGAAAACGTGTACTCACTTCTTCTAGAAAATTTAGGGAAGCTATAACTCTAAAGTACAAAGTGAGTATGTGAAAAGTATCAGTAGTGTTCATTTGCAGTCTGATTCACCTTTGGGCAGAGTAGATGTATTATGAAATTTTAACAAACATCCTTGCACTAAGTAGAAACTATACTGTTTTTGAAGGGATCATTTTTGCCGCTGTTCAGTAAACAGATGTTCAAAGTGCTTAGTAGAGGACGCTAGAAAAGCGAGGATAAAAGGACTATAGCTCACTTTACCCCTCAAATGGTCACGTCATTTGTGTAACACCGAACTTTTCTCGTTAAGGTGCAGTGTTGACAGAAGTTAAGCACTGTATTGTTTGCGAGTTCGGAGCTGTTCGTTGTAGTTCACTAACGAAAACTGTTATGAAATACTGGGATACGAATTGTTCGAGAATTCTCGAAACTTTCGTATGCGGCTGCAACTTCGCTAATTAAAGGAATGAAATCTTCAAATCAGATTCTGTTTTAAATTATGCATATTGGTTGGAGCTTTCTAAAGTTTTATCAAAAACGAAAGCTGACTAATACAATAGTAATACAAGTCGCGCCGCGCGGTGCCGTCCGCGCTCCCATAACCTAATATTGGTGTAATGCCAATTGACACTAGATTGATTCAATAGTTTTCGAACCTACTCAAATTAACAATGAAATATTATTTCATCTTTCTACTAGTAAACTAGATTACATATTTCAAAATATATACATTACAATATAAAATATGATATGATAAAATACATAATGCTTCAGAATTCAAATAACACTTAATAGTAAACCACAATTCCTAACTCCACCTATAAGTCGCACTAACCCAGCCCCAAAGCTTCAAATAACCCAGAACAAATCAACAGCGGCATAATTATCTAATCACCGTCAAAATTTGATTGCAATGCACCATTGATCAAATAATTCCCACAATAAGTTATAGTGTGGCGGCGATCACGACTGATCGCGTGTTCGCGTGTTCGGCATTTTATTGCGTGCACGCTTTTCACTTCAACTCAGTCGGGGGCTTTCTTGAGTGCTCAATAAGCACATGCGAATCCCTCAGATGTATAATCGCGGGACGTATCCTTATTATTTTTTATATTCTTCTAAGTAATACGTATATTGTGCTAGCGTATAGCTATTGTGTTGTATGAGTATAAGGTTGACTAATGTCAGGTGTACGTACACACGTTTCTTTAAAAAATCACAATAGAAAATTGTAATAATATGAATGTTTCGGTCTTTTTGAAAATATGAGTCAACTGTTTTTTGCAAGTAAATAAAATTACTGGGCTAATGAGTTGTAACATCTGATCTTAAAGTGGAGAGGGCCGGTGTATTGCACCCCTGCCCAGAGCTTTATAGCAAAGTTCAGGTAATCACTGCATTGGCTATGCGCTGGCTATACTCTTACCATCAGGAAAGCGTCCAGCTCGTCTCATCTCTTCATATTAAAAAAAATACAATAGTCTTATTAATACATATATTAGATTTTGGATAATTAATTCTTCATTATTTGCAAAAACGAAATATTGCTCATAAAAACTAGATTTATTAAAAATCCAACTTTTCTTTGGTATATTATAGTATGAAATGTGAAAAGTATTCTGGTATAATTTTTATACCAGAATCATCCAGTATTTCTATGTTAGATTATAAGTATATTAAACGTGATTAATCCAATCTGAAACGAAAGATGGAATGAGTTTCAGACAAGAACTTTGTAAAGACCGCGTCTACTTTATCGCTGAATGTTTTAACTTAGTTTACTTGAAGTTTCCTTTAATCAAAAAAACGTTTTAGCCGACTATGAAAGGTTTGTCACACATAAATGTGTATTTCCCATACAAATAATTACATAAGATATTTCGATTGAAAGCCCTAAGGCATAGTACTTGGTCACAAGTTGTCCAATATCTCAGTCGACTGAAATCAAACCCACAACCATCAAAACTATATCCAATAGTCATACCAATATTAACGTAAATGGAGTTTCTGAGAAAATTTCAATAATATCAGTAGGCAATGTCGTATCCAAGAAGCCGGGTCAACAATAAGTTGGACTAACTTTATAGGACAGTCGGTCTAAAACAAGTAAGTAACAACGTACAGTGAGCTACAAAAGTTTATGGACATTTTCAGTATTAAAACTATATACACAATACAATAAATTAATGGTGTTTTGGTAGTTTAGAAGTTAGTTTTAAGAAGAAGTTTTTCCTATTCCTTTTATCATTATAATAAATAAAAATATGATGTATGTTTAAGAAAAAAAACTAATGAAAATCAATGAAATAAGTCTAGCGTTGCAGACATCAGACCAGTATATGTGCGCTTGAAGAATAAAAACCGAATCAGCTCTTCCACTTAGTTAGTCTGAGCCTTCGAAATATATTACCAGACTTGAAAGGATATAAGAAATGTACTTCCAGCGTCGACCTAACTTTTTTATTTATCAACCAAATATCGATAAACATTTAAAAAAAAAGTTAACCTTCAATTAAAAAAAAATCCAAATTATATAAGTTGTGTGCATTACAAATATCTAAACAGTTTTAAAATAGCTCCTAATATTACATATAAGGTTAGTGATTAATGTATCTGAAATAGGAAATGCAGAAACATATATATAAAAGCCTTTGCACGGCTATCTGATTCCGATATTAATCACCTGAGGTTTGAACCCAACGTTTTCAATAAGGGAATTGACTATAACTTAGGTTACATACAGTTTTGTTGTTTAGAAAACTAGTTCACATAACTATTTAGTTATACTATATAGTAATTATCAAGTTCAAAACGTTTTAAATCATGGGTTTGTTGTATTCTAACAGGTACAGTCTTTTGATTTTTATTTAAAATAACTTCCATAACAAAATTGGGCATATAGCGATCATCAAATAACAATAATTTGTTAGCAAAAGATGCAATAGAATCGATAAATATTAAATCTCTCATGTTAATAACCCATTAATATTAAATTGATTCTTTTACAACAGGATAAACGTCGATCTTTGTGGTTTAGTTTTGGTGCTCCCACTTACCAAACGAAAGGAAATAAAACCTCTGATGAGGTGCAAGCCCAATTCAACCTACCGGCATAGTTTTAAGACCTAAAAACTTTTTTTATGATGAAGAGGGGAAACGAGCTGGACGCACGAGCCCATAACCACTGTAGTGCGTAAAACATTCAAAAATGATAATAGCTTAGTTGAATACATATATTTTCCACTTTGCATTTATTTTCATTTTACCAACAGGATTAATTCGTAACAAGCTGCCTGCTATTTTCCGAATCCATGTGTCACGAACGCAAAGAGAATGTATGTAGCAATTGATTGCAGGCTTTTGTTAATGCGTAGACAGTGTGCTTAAATTTTATGTTTTCCAGATAAGCACGAATATATCGAAACGAGCCTTACTTCGTGGAAATTGAACCAGATGGGTATCAAACATTATGTTATAAAATTCTAGAAACGACATATTTTTATTACTATGGTTCTTTAAGTATAGGCAATAACATTATGTTTTATTTAGAAATAATGTAGTTTATACAAAAACAATAATAACATTGATATACCAATGTATATCTATAGCACCTTAGACTTTTCATATTAGAACTAGCGACCCGCCCCGGCTTCGCTCGCATATGTTGTGAGGTATTGTATCCTACCTTTTAAGTTAGATCAAACTGCACATGGTTTGCAAATTTAATTCGGTTACTGAACCGATTGACTCAAAAAAAGTTTATGAGTCAATCGCGGACAAAAAACGTGACCCCTAATTTACATATATTAAGATTCTCATACAAGTCGTTGCGACGTATACATAAGTACACTAATATTCTTTAGGTTCAGTTGTATGTATTGTATTTATTTAGAAAATACTTTTACCAATAGAATAAGGTCATATTGTATCTGTCCGGGTTTTTATTTTTGTGTTGTTTATTGTTAGTATATTGTACAATTATTAACATCTATAACAATTCTGATGATACCTACTGAATTTATAGGCTCATTTGATAATAATATTGCCACTATACATATATATAAAGAGAGAGATAATAATATTCTTTCGAGTGTATGAGTTGCGGTTACAGTACCTAAGCTCGGAACGAAACATAAGCAGTCTAGCATAACAAAAGTTGTTTACGATTCCAATTACTTGTATGCGGTAAAATAACAAGATACATACATGTATTATATTACAAAAAACACTCAACATCTCTCGTTATTTTTATTTTACGCACTCATATCACTCGAGGTTAGCGATACGTCTACGATGAATGATATCCGATTCTGGGGTACTATTTCCATATCAATTTGTCTGACATTACAGGAGTAGATCGTATCATTATTGTTTTTCGATTCTAATCCGCGTGATATGTGAAACCCTTGCTCGAGATCATTGGTATTTCGATATCGCATATACTTTTATTTGGGTAATTTATTTTTAAGTTTCTTGATAAATGTAATATAAATGATTGATATGATTGTGTTAAGTAGCTTGTGCATGACATTTTTTTAAATTTTGGAAAATTTACTCTTACAATAAGACAATCTTGATTTTTTTACAATTATTAAGTTCTAATTGAATGCAACGTTCTTTCATAGAACGATCGCACCAACTAAGAAAGTGCATGAATTAATTTACTAGGAATTGCAATTTGCATCTGAGGCGATTCGTGAAACCCCTGAAAACAATTAATTCATGAAGTTTAAAAGTATTTTCATTTTCTACAGTTGGTCTTGTTGTATGTTCTTTAAAGAAATAAAGCCCTTTTTTCTACCCTATTTTATTCCGTCTAGTATTCTCTTCGATGTCACAACTCCTTATTTTTACCTACTCTTTTTACTCTTTACTTATAGCTAACAACACATTTACACTGGATTTTAACCTTGAAAAATGTCCAAGATCATCGTAAATTAAATAACATTTAGGTCACCAAAAATCCTTAAATAAAAAGCGAACCCAAAAGGAAAATATCGAACGCTTCACGAATAAGCGCGAAATAATATCGTGATCATAAAAACTGACACGATTATGCTGGTCAAGTGCTTCATATAGCGAGGGGTTTTATGGGCCAAGTGAAAATTACATCCAGTTTACGATTGCGCTCGTAATTCAAGCGTATGGAGATGACATCCGTTTAATATATATTGTATATTTTAGCTGGTGTATTGATTATTAAATCAAAGCTGTAGTTCTATAATTAGATTGTAATAAAACATGATTTTGTAAAAGAAAAGGATTAATTTAATGGTGTACGGTGTTCGAGCGAACAACTTTTTATACTAGGTATCGCCAGATATTTTTTTAACAGGCAAGAGATAATAAGGGAAAAAAATTATACATACAGACGAATTGAGAACCTCCTCCTTTTTTGAAGTCGGTTAATAACGCTGGATTGATGGAACCCCTTAGGCTAGTAACTAACAAACGTAGCATAGTGACATATAAAGTCGAGAATTCGTAACGGGAATATCGTAGTTATACTATACTGATGCATTCCAATTGTAGGGTTTTTGAGTTAAGTTAATTAAGTTTCTCCGTAGTTGTGATTCTACCATCAGTTGTGTTTGGCAGTTGATTATCATCCACTAAAGCGTTACCAGTAATTTGAGAGTTTCCTCCCATTATCACAAAATAACCCCAAGCAATTCTAGCCAAGAGCAAAGATAATATAAAAGGTGAAACTATAACAATAATTATTCAATAAGTATCTGATTTATTTCGAAAATATGACTGCTGCACATTAAGCGTATTATGTGAAAGCAATAAATAACTTAACAAAACTCTCTCATCGGAATTTCAGAGCTGTTACCGTTTAAATAATAAATTGTTTTCGCGTGAATATTGTAATTAAATATGTCCGTCATTTAACTGATGTAACATGTAAGAGTTTGTTCGGCAGAATAATTAATTGGTCTGTTATGCACTGTCTCGAGCTCTTAGGACGAATAATACATTCATTTTGAAAAATACTTAATCATTGAATCCGAAAGAGAAAATTTATCGTAATAATATTAAAACTATCGTGATTATTTTTATCTTTATCAATTTCAAATTCATTAAATTTCAGTACGATTCAATGTTCTAACATTCGTAGCAATTCCGTAGCACCGTAGTACGTAGCACCGGCTATCGTAGATATTTCCGTGCTTAAAGTATCGTATATCGCAGTTCCAGTCTTGGTTAAATATTTAAACCCGACCAGATTATATCTCCCCGGCAATTTCTGTATCCTTTAGCGTTTAAGACGCTTGTATTTATGCTGCGCGTAATCCACTGATAAGAACTTCTGTTTTAGTAAGGTGACGAAATTATGTAAACGTAATTTTTTTATAACTACTAAGGATTGTTATAGTGATCCAGATCGGGTTACTAGTAAGGTCGCCTATTAAGTGGAGTAAATAGATATTTTCAGGATTACTAGATTATATTATGGCGGCTATCGTAGTCATTCACTTTAAGCATGTATTTCCAATATTAAATTACAACAGTTAGAAAATAATTTAGGATTAACATCACGATTTAGATTGTAACGCAGCGAGTTCATCAACTCGACTGTTGGCGCAACCAACAGTCGAGAATGTGACAACCGTTACTTGACATCTGTCAGCTGTCAAACGTCATGCCGGCACCGGGGTGACCTCACTCAAGCTAAATACTTGACTTCGCCAGCTAATTCGTTATTATTAATAAAAAGAAATCACAATTATTTCTGACTCTTCAACATATATAATAACGTATAAATAAATAAAGGTATTTTATTGACGCGAATTCCACCTCACTGGTCTCTTCTTAAACGTTCCCCTTTCTGAGTTACTAAACCGAAACAACATGACAAAAGACGATTACGTTTTCGTAAATATAAATATGTCAAGACATATCTCTCTGTCTTTGTTTTTTCTTCATTACCATAGAAATTACAATTTGTACTCTTCCCTTTAAGATACCTTGTAAGATCCGCGGCAAATGGGAAATTGTTTTTGTTTTCGGTATTCGTTGTTATATTTTTCTTAAGAAGATATGTTTTGAAGCACTTGTCAATGTGTTATCGTTAATAATATTAGAAGTAAAGCTTAATGCTCATAGCCGTAAAGTATTACATTATAGGTTATGTACTATTGAAATCTCATTTTTATATTCATCTACAAACTAGCGACCCGCTCCGACTTCGCTCGAATCGTTGGACAAGTTGGATCACACTGCACATGGTGTACAAATTTAATTTAAAACTAGTTTAGGATTCATCATTGAAAATCCACAAATGTAAAAGCAAAAATAGAAAATGGTATGTCTCGTAAAAGTTCAAAGTACTCCCAGCGGTGACATACAAAAATCTTGAAAAGGAAAAGCAATGTTACATTATAATTAAACATCACGAAACGTCTTAAAAGTGACAGAAATGTCGCAAATGTATGTGTAGCGGGCTTATTCCCACGCGTAAGCCGCGTTAAGATAAATTATTCTATCGTCTATGTACATGTCAACTGTCGCGAGATAGGCTTAGCTATTACAGTTCACTCACAATATTTCAAAAGGAAATAAACATAATGTATATGTTATTTAGTAATTACTATAATTTGTATCGTAAGTACAATGGATTGTAGATTTTACTACCTTCTAACCAAACTAAAGGCCAGCTTTGTGTGATCACATTTTGTTTCTTGAAAAATATACAATTTTTTTTCAATCTTTATATACACCTAAACTTCACTGATTAATTTAAGAACTAAGTTTTTAACCGTACAGTATAAAACACGTCTTCGACGCACCTAATGACTCTGTGATTCATTAAGGCTGTTAATTGTAATTGAGTTCGTTAGGAATTACTTCTGCTTTCGCCTCCGCGATATTTTATATGAGTATTATTCTCCAGTCAGATAGTAACGATAAATAATGGTTCCGTTTATTATAAAACAATAGCTCTAGAATTATTGAAATTACCACACGTATCGCCGCTACATTAGGAGCGCATGCTGTAGGCTCCAACGCACCATGAATACACAATGATTCGCGAGAATGTTGCATACAAACATTTATTTCCCACAAATACCTATTTCAAATATTAATTAAGCTTATATTGAAAACATTGTCATTTAATAATGTTATACATTTTCTGAATATTACTTTTAAATTATATGTAACGTTACACACAGAGGAGTCAAATGTTCGCTATATATACTCACTAACGTATACATATTATGTAAAGTCAATAAAAGCAACTGTACCTACCGTTAATGTAATGATAAAAAAAGATATTCATTATGTCGTTACATAAATAACTGTTTAAATACTAAGGTCTCTTTTAGATATGAAATATTATGTACTTTTTGAAAAACAATACGAAACGTGTCTGCAAAGTCAAATCATTACAATTTATTCGGACGTAAATCGTATTCATAATCATCATTTTTCATATTAAAAATTACTTACATTTTCATCGAATTTTTCGTATCCCGATTAAACGCCAGATTTCATCGTAACGATTATAGTGTTATTAATCGTTATGGCCAAAATATGCTCACTTTTGATATTTTTAAGCCGTAACGATCGTAATAAAAAACGAATTAGCGACCCTTCGTAGGGCCCAGGAGGTTAAACCATTACATTTTATTTTTTACAAGAGTAATAAGCGGTATTAAATTTCGAATAATGCCGTACAAATTAAATTTCGTTGGAGTCGGACGAAAAAGTAATAAGCGATCTGTAAGTCATTTGCTTGATATTCGTCTAAAATGCGAATTATCGGAGCGTGCCTTGAATTGACTATTCGACATAAAATAAATATTTTGTTGTCTTACTGGACCGTCATTCTAAACAGTTAAATAACATTTACATATCTTTTTCACTTTGAGTAAGTTAGGATAGCTCCCCCACTACCTTAAAATGTAGAAATATATATGTCAATGTTATTTAACTGTTAACAAATAAATTAATTAATTTAATTGAGAAATTCTTCTTCTCGATCGTTTCGCTCTTGTCAGAGCGGTGGTGGTCACAATGTTTAGCTGGTGGTGGAAGTGGTCGCAGCTTTTCGCACAATCTCCTGCTATCTAACTCTATTGTTTATAATAATTTAGAAATACTTAACCGTAAATGAATACATAACATCGATATTCTTTAAATGTATTTTAATTTAGGGTCATTTTACAAGTTTTTAGTTATTGATTAAGAATCCAATTAAATATCGACATTTAACTGTATAATGATATCAATTTCAATTAAGGTTAAGCCAAATTCTGCTTGTGACGGTGCGATTCTAACTAAAGGCCTGCAACATATTAGCAATAATTGTTTTAAAAAAACAACAACAAAAAAGGCCAATCTCTTCCCAATTTGACCGCAATCACATTAAAGCGTACTTAACTAGAATTTGATGTTACAACATTTGTCAGTAATTCTAATGGGAGGTTAACTCACCACTGCTCTAAATTACCTTGTATGAATATATCGGAGAAGATAGACGAAAAGAATAATCAAGATAGTGAAAACTATTGCAATATTGGTTAATTAGTCGAACCTCCTTGGTTTATTACAATGTTTAAAATCAAACTTAAAAGAATTGTGACTGGCATTTGTCAGCTACTATAAAAACGTCATCATTGTGAAAATAATGATATCGGATAATTTTTAGTCGCGCTGAATATACGCCGTTATTCTGATACTCTGAAGTTTTATTAAGAACCTAAGAATGAGCCATCATGAAGCAAACAATCATTACCTCGGCATCACTACAACTACTACGACGTTACTCTCTGCGGCAAATATATTACCTGTTATATAGATCGATCTATATCTGAAAGCGTGTTAATAGGAATGCCATTAAACTACATTGCGCACGTGTTTACGTCATATAACATACTTACTTAATTAATGAATAACGAAATAGAAATTATAAAGTTAGCTCGTTCCAGTTTCGGAACCATTCGTTTGGGAATTTAATCCGGCCGACAGAATAATGCTTTGATTAATATCTAGTTATTAATCATCTGTAGAGCCCAACTATTCAGCGGTCGCGCGGGATTTACCGATGTTAGTTTCAAATTCGAAATCCAAATTAGAATCCCATTAACAATATGGCCGACATACCCACGTGTATGTATTAATCGCTGGCTTTCTGTGGCTCGCTTTTAAGCATTCGTGTTGAACGTTAATACGCTGTTAAGTGCTTTTTGATAGGACCTTTGTAGGTTTTTTTAATCACATGTACTTATATCTTGTAACAGAATTCATTATACCTATAAAATCATTTTTTGTAAGTGTATTAGTTCTATTTTAAATTGTTCGTCCAAAACACATTTTAAATAACATAAATTTACGCTCGCTAAATGTAACAAATAAAAAAAATCTAATTAAAGTAAAACTAGTTAACTTTACTAGCTTATACTGAAAATAACCCAGTTTAAGTAGTAACAATTAAAAACTTGTTGTTTCCTCATACGCATAGCCGACCCGACCAACTTTTCTCGTCTAAGCCCTGCTCGTGAGCGATCCCGTTTCTATTATAGTTTAAAAACTTTATTAGCTTCTAACTTTACGTGGCTTGAGAGTAATACAATGAATTTTTGGTAAAAAAAATCTCTTTTAAAATTTGAATTTTTTTATGAAAAAATCTCTTTAGTTATTGAGCTTATCTGTATTCGTATTTCTTTAACAATTGATAAGTTAATTTATTATTTAATGCTTAAAAGGTTTTTTGTGTTTATTTTGTTAATAAATTATGTACGGCGAATTATTCCCAACATGTTCATTACACATTAATAAGTCAGCTCATTACAATGCCTCCATTAATTAATCAACAAAGTACTTATAGTCATCATGCTGTTTTATGAATTTTAACGAAGCTCAACGTGATTTAGTGTAAAATAACATTTTCATGTGTTTTTTTCCGCGTTGAAATTGTTTTTTTCCGTTGATATTTTAAATATTAATTATTTAATCTATAAGTGAGCTTCTGTAGCCTATTTCTTAGGTACTACTACTATGATTATATACTAATCTATTTTTACAATGGTACAATACAATACAATACAATACAATACAAGACATGAGAAAGCCGAATATACAGTTAAAGCAAAATTGGCAATTAATTATTATAGGAACTAGATAACTGAATGTTAATAATGGTGTAAGGATGTAAAAAGTAGTAAGTGAGACCAAAGTATAATTTAAAACAAAGTAAACAACGACGGATTACTTTAGTCAAGTGCAGAGCGGTTCGAGATAAAACTTTTCTCATTCTGGTTTCATTTCTTAAACTAAGATGAAATATCTGATGTTACATTGATATATTTCGGTCCGAACTACTACCAGTTACTGTTGACTCTTCCAATAATTGTGTTGTGGCGAAAGTTTAGTCTGAAATATGAGTATGTAGTATAAAATTACGTTTTAAACTCTTTTATGCTTACCTCTTATGTGATATTTTCACGTATACTGAAATTGTACATTAAGTACATTATTTACCAAAGCCAACTTCACTTAATAAAGAGATATCATGTGCAGAACGTCCTCGTAAGCGTATACAAGCGTAACATAATAATATTAAATCCATGGACAATTTTAAACATGGTTAGCCTCATAATTGCCATTATATAAATAGAATGGATCTATGATAAATAGATTAAGGAATTGAGATTTTACTATTAAGATTCTCATGCATAGACACGAGTCCCTATGTCAGAAGGTTTATTCACAACTCAGTTCTGCATAGCTCACCTATTAAAACAATTACAGCGAGACTTGATAGGCAGCGCATGCCAATCATTGCACGTCTGCGAGTGCATCTCCATTTACGGATTGTCGATTAAGAAAATGCCAATAGTGATTGTCTGTGATCAGCGCTTCGGATCCCGAACGATTTGAAGCTATCCCTCTATATACAGTTACGGTAATGCTAAGTTGAAATGTTCGGAATAGATAAAATTTAAATGTCTTGCAGAATTTGAGTTTTTAAATATACATATATGCTGAATGCTATGAGTACACAGATTCGGAACACTAATTGATTTAAAAATTATGTAAGATATCATGTAAAAATATATAAGTTACCTTAGTGAATTATCTATACTAATATATAAAGCTGAAGAGTTTGTTTGTTTCTTTGTTTGTTTGAACGCGCTAATCTCAGGATCTACTGGTTCGAATTGAAAAATTCTTTTTTATTAAATTGAACATTTATCGAGGAAGGCTTAAGGCTACATAATATCACGCTGCGACTAATAGGAGCGAAGATATAATGGAAAATATGGAAAAACGGGGAAAATTATTCATCTTTGAGGGCTTCCTTTGTGTGCGCTGCGAAAACGATTCAAGATACAAAAATAGTATGTATGAAAGAATTATTCCTCTTTAAATGATCTAAAAAAAGTCCGCAACAGTATATGTCTATCTTCTAAGATTGACTCACTATAAAATAATAATAGAAATAGATTCGACGGGGACGAAGTCGCGAGCAACAGCTAGTATACATATAAAACTAATCTTCATCTCAAAGTGTTCTCATTGTGAATATTTAATATTCCAGGTAATGTTTGACTCTAATTATAAAATAACAATAATTATCCTCTATATTTTCTAAGAGCCGAAGATTATATTATAAAACCTAACGTGATACTTTTAATGGAGAATTGCGTATATGACCAGCATTAACTGTAAACTATGCTATCTAACTATGTCAATCAAAACCAAAAACAATATAGGACTGGTTTCAATAGATTATTTCGAACTCGTTTTCATACATTCGTAGCTAAGATATTTTTGAAAATGTCAGGTTGAAAATACCCAATGCGTAGGACTCCCAATTAATTGAGCGAGATTGGTATGTGCATACTGACAAAGCCAATATAAAGATTACACGCGATGCCAATTTCCTTTACGGAACGTGCGATTATTAGTACCGTCAGAAAAAAAGGTTCCATTTAACATTATTTTTTATTGAAACCGATATCTTTTATATATCATATACTTTAACATATCGTAGAAAACGTTTATTATAGTATGCATTTACTAAAATTATAAGCTAAATAATTTTTTCAAATGTTTTTAAAATCTATTTAAACTGATTGAAATCGTGTTTTTTATGTCATGGTAAAATTACATCTATTTTCTACGAATTCACAGAATAAAACTACAAGGTGCGTCTGAAAGTTAGTGATCATTTAATCACGTAATATGTTAGAGTAAGTTTAATTCAAGCTAGGTCTAAAGATGCGAATGGTTATAAATAGCTCTTCGTCTTGCCGACCGTAGAGCCCTGTGAGGCTATGACTGTGACCCCTCTGATTAATTGCTGACATTCGTATTGAGACTCAAAGTCGAGTCAATTCCTACGTTAGGAGGATCTTGATTTGGAACAGCTATCGATCCATGCTTTTGTTTAAATAAAATATAATATGTACCTATATTTTACATCGCCTTTTCCAAATACTTAATCTGACAAAGGTCCTTACCGCAATTAATTCCGAAAGTATATTTAATACTTCGTAACCTCACAACTGTGCAACAATTTTACAAATTCAATTACAGGAAGGTATTACATCAAGGATGGCAACCTTTAAACAAAATTGAAAGTGTCCCTCGTGCAATTTAATATAATCGGATTATGAAGGGATTTCTCGTTTCCAACGATATTCAGTTCAACATTTGTAAGTGAAAGCTAATAAAAGGTTTTATATTTGTAAACATCGGCGATTGTACCTGTTTCAACACCGAGTTTATATAGATAGGAAATGTAATCACGTCTGCACACAACGTTTGAAATAACATGCATAAAACAATGATAACAATGTCTAGCTGTTTTATTATTGTTTATAGAAATACCAGTTTCAAAACAGTATTCCTTCTTTAAGCTTTGTAAGTAAATTAAAAGCAGTATTCAGCAATTTTTTTAGAACTTCTATTTTATTATTATGTCAAAAGTTTACAGCATTTCAGTTTACCTTATTATTTTGTGTCGTAGGTTTATTACAGCTTAGATATTAATTTAGTTGTCCAGTGTTATTTTAAAAATGAATGACTAATGATAGTAATTACTAATTAGTAACAAATATTTTAAAACATATTTTCACGTTCTAGGAGCCCATGTAAAGGTTTTTCGTTATGCAATAATCTTTGTAAAGCTTTTGTTTTAAGATCCGTGGCTATCCATTATTACAATCAGTATCTTAAAACGACGTGTTGCCTTTTTAAAAAATACTGTAAAAAAGGTAACGAATCTTGTAAAACAGATTTTCGCGTACTAGGAGTCCAGCAATGGAATCGATTTTATAAAGGCAATCGGCGTGACCCGGCCGGCGATCGAACACGGCTCGCGCATCAATGCTGTTGCATTTTTCCCCATTTCAGCCATTTTTTTCCATTGTCGCTCACAAAACGGTTGAACGGAACGCACATTCAAATAACATTCAGTCAGGAATTGAACTAGGAAGTAATTTAGAATATGACACGACACTCTTTTACAGTGATTTATGTGAAGCAATATTGAGGCATTATTGATAAGGTTCTTTGGTGCAGTTGCTGTATGTCGTCTTAAAATCGTGAAATAATTTTAATAGTATTTCAATGAATTGAGAACAGCCAAAAAATAAAACGTATATGATTACATTGATTAAATCGCTAAAACGTATATGATTGACAACCAGCATTAGTTGTTTAAAGTCAAGGAGGATAAAATACTTTTTTATTTTTTTTTCTAATCGGACGTCAAAGACGTCAAAGTTGATAAAATTAATTTACGACGGAAATAGCCGGTTGGACACAAAAATAAGCACTGGCTTTCAAATGTCAGAAACTGTTCGAGAATAATGGTCGGTGCTGTAATTTTCGTCTATACCGCTAACCGCGCCGCATTCTCCCTTCTAACTGCTGACTGGCAGACATGAGAATAAAAAGATTTAATAAATACCTTCTTATTCGTCATCATGTCCTTATTAAAATATTGAGAGTAATAAAGTATCTTTGTAGTCAAGTATAATAAAGTAATAAAAAAATGTTTAACCTACAAACGTTAATGTTGCTAAAATTTTATTAAAGAATAAAACATAAAAAAATAAAAGGGACATTTTTAAGTCTATTTATCCGTTATTTGCATAAGAACTTTTACTTGAAAAGGATTGTAAGAGTCCCAAACAAATACTTGACTAAAGGAAGCATTATGACTCAGTAAAGTATACAAAAGGATTTTTACATGTAATTAAAAATACTTATCCCTATTGACAGATACATTTATTATATTATAAATAAAGTCTCATTTAAAGGAAAAATCTTATGATATAATAAAAATTGGATGTAACTAAAATCATTTTAGGCTTGAGCCTTAATAGTTTTTATAATCTTATCTTAAATAACTTGCTAGCAACAATATCATCTCGCTTAAAAATACACTCCACCAGTCCTCTGGTAATGTCAGTAAAGTTATATAATGTGCTACCAGAGACCATAAGAAAAGAGAAAAAAATCCATTTATTCGTAAATAAATTAAAAAATATGTTATTAAAAAAGGCGTAGTATAGTGTCGATGAATATTTAAGGGACAAATCGTTAAAACAGAAAAAATAAAGTTTTAAGAATTAAAATTATAATACCAATGTCAATGTTATATTTATGATTAAAGTACATAGTGTTTGTTATAATATAGTTTTTAGATTAGTATATTTTTAGAATAAGTTGTATTGTTATAAGATACTGAATTGATAAGCCCTCTCCACATTTATATATTATCCTTGCTGTGCCCGACGGGGTCCACGATTGTTACATACCTCTTACAATGTTTTACCACCTAAGTCTACATTGTGGAATGCAATTAATAAAGAAATTGAAATTGAAAATTGAAATATTTCACATATCTTACAATGAATTAAAAAACGAATGTATTATTAAATTTTTATACTGAAGGTTAAATTAAAATAGTCTTCCTTGTTTTGTGTTTTGTTTTAATATCTATGGCATTTGCTAAGAAAGAAAAAATCCTTCTCTACAATGAATGATATTTTCTTTCATATAAATATTATAACTATTTTGATATCATAAACTCACTATATACGTTTTTAGTACTTAAGAAAACAAATAAAACAAAGCATTAAGTAACATGTTACTATCAAAAAAATATCTATTTTTATCAAGACATTGTGAATAATGCACTGTAATTTGTAAACTGATAGATAAGGATCTTGGTCGCAAAATAATGAGCTTCATAAAAATAAACTAAATGAATCTTTTGATTTAAAGACAGATATTGATAGCTATAATTACATTAGGAAAAATGTTTACTTAAGAAATTCCGTAAGAAATAACAGTCGGAAAAAGGCATCTGATTAAGGTTAAAGTTTTCTCTTTCACCGTATCAGAGAGAAATTGCGTTAAATGATCCTTTATTTTTCTACATAGCTACTTTTAAAGAGTCGAAGGCAGATTAATCATAAGGCAAATTATAACCTTTCAACACTTTTTTCCTCAACAAAAAATACCCACTCAAAATTAAATTCCTTGCCAACATTTTTATACTTTCACTCCCTTATCAGATGCCGGAGTATTACTTACAATAAAAAGTACGTACATTCATGGGAATAAAATCTATGCCTATTACGCTGTTCCTTATATCTCACATTTCATAATTATGGCTACTTTTTTGTTGGAATTTCATTAAATAGCAATGTCATTGCTCAATAGCAGTCAACACCATTTTGACGGTAAGTTTGTAACAGTATGTTCTACTACTCCTATACGATAAAGTCACATTTAGGACTCTTCTGCAATCCCTTCAGCGAAAGACAGTCACAGGACCATGCCAGCTTATGGAGTGATAATATATCGATCAACCGTAACTACTTAAACTAATGAGTCCTCGAATATATTATTCAATATTATCAAACTATTCTAAAAGTACTACCTACTTATGTACCTACTTTTGTAAGACACTGCCAAGTGCTAATAATCTATTATAAATTAATTACATTGAAATGTATGTTTCATTAGACAAACTTAATTTTTTTCTACGTTAAGTTTACTTTGTCATAATTTATGTGTCATTAAAATAGTTGTATCTAATGAATTAAATACCGAAGTCATCAGTAAATTAAGCTTTGAAATTAAACGAAATCAAACTAAATGAATACCAGTATATTATAGAAGTACATGATGGACGTAATTGACGTTAGCTGCGTGACGTGTGATGGGCAATAATAGCGACTAAATTCCATTTCTTGCTGACAAGTGACGTTGTTATGATTTGTCCTAACGAGCGCCCTAATGACTATGTATATGCTTGAATCAAGCATATCTTTAGGACTAACCAATATAAAATTTCATGAAATATTTTGAACATAACACTACACCCGCTTTTTTATATTAAATTACAAAAACTATACTAAAGTATACTACATACGAGTCCTTTTTAAATTCCTAGTAGGTGATTATGGAATAAGTGTAGTATTTCATATCCTAAGTATAAAATGCTGTGCCTCCAATAAGTAACTGTAAGTTTTTTTAATAATATGAAGAGGGGAGACGAGCTGGACGCACTCCTGATGGTAAGAGTAACGCCAGCCCATAGCCAATGCAAGTTACATACTAAGTATTTTATAAAGTAATCTATTTAGATTACTTTATATATATAAAAATTCAAGTATTTATACCCATAATAGTAACGATATTATGAAACGTGATTCGACCCTATAAATAACTGATTTGTATCATAACGACATTATTATTTTATAAAAAGAAAATAATTAAAACATTGCTCTTTATATTAACTTATTTCGATATTCCAGCAAAGGCTGCTGCGGGTTATTAAAACTGGTAAGGGTTTCATTTATTAAAACATTTTTGGGTCAAGTTATAAACGTGATTCATAAAAAATACCTTCTCATTAAAGACTTTGATTAAGGTTGTATTTCACTTTATTCAATTTTGAAATATTGTACATAGGGGATGTTATTACTATTTTATTAATAAAAAGGAAGCGATAAAAAAACGGCTTATTGAATAATCATTAAGTAAGCATTTTTAGTTTGAGGATAGGTTTTTTAAATAAGTATTGTATATCTCGTTCTCGCATATACAATTAAAAACGTCGATATTCGAATTTGGAAATATTATATCTAAATACATATAATAAATAAAACATTGCTAGTCAAATCTCTTTGGGTACACAATACTATCTACTCGATATTTTTTGTTTAATCAAGGCACAATGTCTTTTGTTACTATGCAAGTCCGATATTACGAGAAAGCTGTCAAAACCAGGAGAAATTAATTTAAAGTCTTACATTTAAATTGTCTAACATTAACAAATAATAATCATTCTTCGTTTGCTTGTAGCTCGACATAATTGTATTACTGTTGGAACTGAGATCTTATTTTTCACGACAAATTGTACTTCGTCTTGATGAGACGTTGAGTTATTTTAATCCTAGCGAAGCGTTTCTTTCTTCGAATTACCACCCCATTGTAGCAATGTGACGAACAAGTTTTCCTCTGGGAGTTTTACTTTTTAATGTTTGCGAGAAATATGACGCCCGATCGTTAATTTAGCATTGACACTTTCTTCTATAGTTTCACATTTTAATTACACAGAGAAATGAGTAATGTTTTAATATGTAAAACTCTGTTAATAAGGAAAAGCACTCAGGACTTTTTACGTATTATATTTTTAATAAAGAATTTAATGTTCCATCTATTCATGTATGCATAAATAAAGCAACGTTACAGTATCATATCATAAAAGGATCGATGTTGTATTTTATGCACGAGAAAATTCTGTTCATTTAATAATATATTATATACAGCGATAGGAAATGCACAAAAGAAGAATGCGGTCAATTTTGCAAACCTGATACGTTATAACAGCACGTTATGTTACCTATAGACAACCTACTGTATATTTTGTGCCTTTAAAATAGTAGTTGGTACTGAAGACCACTCTGAATATTAAATTCTAATTTTTTTCACATAAATGGGATAGTTATTGGTGTGGCCTTGCAGCTGAATATTTAACGTACAATGCATGAATGTAAAATGGATTAAAGTGCTGACAATATACAATTTTCTGGTTAGAAAGTATATACGCTCTACAGTCTACATGTCTACTATATTAGACTCCTAACCTCACACAAGTAAAAAATATGTTGCGGTCCTTATGACCGCAAGGTAGCCGGAGACTATTACTCAAAGCATTCTTCAGACAGGGTTATATTTTAGTAGGACTTTATAGTATAATATAGTGCATATTGAATATGAGAAAATAAATGAAAATATATTATAGAAGTTTCATTTCGTGTAACCTATATAATATTTATATTTACACTTTAGAGTAAGCGTATTTGATCCTATTAAATTTAGGATGAAATACGTAATAAAATTTTATTAAAAAAGGCAAGCTCCTAAAAATTCAGTAATTCTTCCAAATATTGTATTTAATTTCAAGGTGAACTTAAGGTTAGTCACGTCCAGTCTCAAGGCAAAAGCCGATTATCGTCACGCACTAAAGCGCTAACATTTAATAAAGTGTGCTATTGAGCTGTAAAAGACTTTACGGTGGCAACAAGTCAGCAAAGCCAATTAGAAGCTGAAATTTATGACGGCTTCCTGCCCATAAATTGCTACATTTTAATTTAATCCCACAAAAGTCCAGCTCAGTACCGACTGTAACTTTAAAACTTTGTCTCGGCCTGATTTCGCTGAAGGGATCCGAAACGTTTCTTCTACAACAAATTATAAGTGTGCCCATAAATAAAACGGCAGCATTGGAATTGGAAAAAGTGACATAAGTATATTTTAAGCTTCTCAACTTTGGAATCTTTTTTTTCATTTTACATTCAAATTGTACGTAAAATAAAATTGTATTGTATAATGAATCGCATTTCGTTTCTTTTCAATTATATTTTATACAATAAGCGAAACAAAGGTGATTTACCCTAGATTCAGTGATCTTGATCGTACGTGGAATATGAACAATAAAACTTGAGCTTCATTACTTAATAAACATTCCAGTCTCGGTTATTGTTGTTGAAAAGGCATTAATTAAAATAATCCTCATTCAAGAACAAACAATACGTTCTGTTTGCATTGATTATACATGGATTATATTTGATTACACGATGCCATACGCAAAGCACACAATTTCATGAGGTGTGCATTGTTAATAATGTTAATGTCATTAATATCGATCCCGTCACTTCACTGGCAAGCTTATACTAAAACAGTCATTTGATATTCGAAATACGTGGCAGATTGAATCTGTACCTTTCATACAACATAAAAATTATTATGCAATCCAGGCGACATGATCTAAAGAAAAGTCTAACCAGATATTGAAGTCAATCAGCGAAACGATCATTTGAGTTTCTTCACTTTGTTAGATATGAATGTTGATCGTTATTTCTAGAAGCATCGAACGATTCACGGTCGCAGTTCAATTCTTATAAAAGAAGGTTTTATAATAAGTATGACAACGATTTTTAGGTCATTAGATACATATGACTTCAATTAATTAATTATCAAAATAGTATTCCATACGCAACTCAAAACCTTGAACCACCGTATCACCATAAATCACTGAAGATAATTAAATACTTTGAACTTTAACTTTTGATAAATTAGTTCAAATTCGATAAGGTACTTAAATTAACAATCTTTGAGACTGAAATCCCGAACTGATCAAAACTTTGATCAAATTACCTAAGGACCAACTATACTGAATTCTGGCAGTTTCACAATATTAAACCACCTTAAACCCGAAAGCAATAAGAATTACAGATGGTGGAACAGCTTCATTTCGGATAATAGGAGTCCTATATATATTAATTGATGTTTATGCTGGGTTATTAGTAGGAACGGTCAACAAATTAAGAGGATACCTTACATACCTTCGTCTATATTTGAGTGGATAAGCTGATTCATATAAACCAAAGCTTGTGTTATAATAATGATTCTTTAATAGGCAGAAACCAAAAAAAAAATACTATGATAGTGAAATTGCTCAAAAGTTCAGATAGTTCAGAAGAAATTTTTTATAATTATTTCTGTTTATATCTATCTAAATTTTTTTTTGGTCAACACAAAAACATTCCAGAATTTAGAGTGTTTCAGAAAAGTGTTTAAATAGCAGACTATAAAATATAGACTTAAAATGTTGACCAGTCTCTTACATACACTATGGACGTATTCATTATGGAGCGATCAACAGGTAAATAAGTTTCTTATAAATCGAACTGTATCCATATATTTTAATCGTACGTAGCGACAGTCGGGTGTCGAG
Source organism: Eurema hecabe (assembly GCA_026213755.1). NCBI lineage: Eukaryota > Metazoa > Arthropoda > Insecta > Lepidoptera > Pieridae > Terias > Terias hecabe. The sequence continues at coordinate 8,586,036 of JADANM010002527.1, forward strand.
TTTACCACTCTATTCAGTTATTGTACGGATGTTTCGTGCTGACGTTTTGGATTAATTTATACGGGCACTAGAAGATTATATTAATACTCTCCTGCCTTCTATTACTTCGCCTTTATTTATTTCTCGAACTAATAGAAATGGTGACGGTGAAATTGTTTTCTTGATAGCTTATTAAGCGAGGTGCTGAATTTATAACTCTAGTCGTAGTTATATTTGTTTTCAATCTGTTGTATATTTAACTCTTTATTGTGTGCCGTGTTTCCAACGTATTTTTGTGTAGAGGGATCAATGAGATCTCACCATGGATTTATTTAGAAAACCTTGGATATTTTTGTGTTCCTTTACAAAGGCATTGTTTCAGTATATTTATACATTGAAAAATATGTGGACAATATTATAATATTAGACAGATTTTATTCTAGGTTCTTACTACGTGACATCGTTTGCATAAATTTTGTTTTTTTTTTAACTTTAATTTGACAGTTAGGTTAGTTGCCAATTGCCATTGATACTAAAATAATAAACTAAATTATTGCAACTTAAAAAAAAATTCATGCAAAAACTAATATGAATATTGAATATTAAACTTATTATTTATGAATGTAACCTCATAACTTCATTACGTTAGTACTAAGTAAATGGACATAGTAATCGTCAATTTCCTTTAGCGGTGAACGAAACCTACGCAGAAGTCAAAAATAATGTATCGAGGTAGCGGTGCGGCGCGCCGGGCGCGTGATCGTCATGTGCGCGAGCGTTGATTGGTTGTCCCCATAGATTTAGAATGCGTTTCGCTGGTTGTCCCAGTCGTGTTGTCTTTGAGCACCCACGAGCGCGATTCTACCGATGCGCAGCAGCTATTCTCGTCAATCGCTAAACTTTTTTGACGATAATAATACCCACTAACTTGCCGTAAGACAGAAATCTAATAAGTGAAATGGACTAAGTGAAATACGTTTAGTAAAAATCATCTTGGTTCAAATATATTAAAAATTATTAAAGCATGATCGATCCGACACTGATTTTATTATAAAGTACGATGTCATATTTTCAAATCAAAATTACAATTTTATATTATATTTAGATACATTTTATTTATATAGATATTCCCGTCCCGATTTTCTTTCACAAATGACTATTGCATTTTAACAAAAGAAAAGATATAAAAACCGATTATAATTTGGTAATTTAATTCAAATAACAATTACCTAAAATTGAAGAAACCATTACTCAATATACGAAATATCAGTTATAATATGTAACGGTTTAACAAAAGATGAGGTAAATTAACCTTCTCCGAAACTATCGCAAAGTTTTATAAAACCCAACCAAACCTTAATTATAACACAAAGTCTGTAACTTTAACAAACACATTGACGGCTTTATTAAAATTTCGCGTGCCAAAAAGTCATAGCGATCTAATAACACACTGTCTTTTTCATAGAGAATCCATTTGCTTAAAACCTTCGTCCATTACCGTGATTTATTCAATTATTCAGCGACAAATGAATTACCACGCTTTTTGTATTGTAAAGCTACATGCGAAAGGTAAAATGAAAATTTTGTGACATGTCACTCTCGTGTAATGTAAAAAAAGTAAAAAGGTCTTAAAAAGATAAATTACTCTGTGATAAATATATGGCCTAAGAATTCCGTTTGGGAGATTTCGTATTTGCTCGTAAATTCTTAAGCATTTTTTTATATCGTGATAAGTTCAATGTAATTCGCCAATGTTGGACAATCGTAAAATTTGGAGTTAGTTAATCTATGCGTTGCTGGCTTTCTATAGGACAAAAAAACATATGGCAAATACGGAAATACTTTTCCAAATGAAAAGGGGGACATTTCCCTTACTCACTTTTTAATAGAATTACAATACCGGCTTAGTGCGAAATATGATGAAGAGATTGATTATAAAAATAAATATTACAGTGACAGTGAAAAATAATACAAACAGAAATATGTTTTTTGAAAAAACGTCTGCAGATTTCCATTATTTTTGAAAATTTTCAACTGCTTACCTATCGCGGTTGTTGGCCAGTGACAGACATACATACATACAGTGAGTTTTAATAATACGGTTTCCGTTTTTACCCTTCAAAAAATTATTATATTAGTAGAAAATGCACCATTTATTATTATAATCGTTATCTAACCTCTCTGCCTTCAAAACACAGTGTATGAACATTGTTGTTACTGCATTTAATTAACCCAGTTATCCTATTCATGGAAACAGTATTTATAATATCTTTAGAAAAAATATCCCTACACTTCCCAGAAAAATACCTTAAGCTTTTACGAAAAAGCAAATTAATTTAGCTAAAACCAACCACTGCGAGGTCAAATCATATCGCACCATTAGATCAAAAAGTAAAAGAAATTTTATTAAAGTAATTGCTAAGTTTTTCACATAAAATATAAAAAATACCTACCATTCATTTAACACTCGTAAACCAAACTTGGTCTGAATAAAAGCAAATTTAAATCCATTTCACCCGGTTCCAATACATCAAAATTATTGGTAATGTATGAGAGTATTATTTAGTAGACTGGAATAAAACAAAAAACCGATAGCTCAATTATGAACGTATTTGCGAGATGTCGCAACGCCAAGCAACAAATGTATTTCATTCTATTTCTATTAAATTGACTGTATGGATGAGTCGGAAAGATTGATGTTTTCGCGTTTTTCTACATCGCGTATGGGAAAATGAACGCTGCTGCGAATATAATAGGGTTGAAAAAGTTTTTAATTTATGTAGTAATATGAAACAGTTCATTGCAGTGCTCGTGACGTAAACACGAATTTGGTGGGGTCGCCCATTGTGGGTCGTATGAATGTTACGCATTCATAGTTGAATGTGTTGTGAATAATGGCAAGTTTTTAGGTTGAACTTAATGTACATTTTCCTATCTCTAGACGCGGAAAATGAGAAATTTAAGTGACGCTGGTTTACTTAAAAATAATATGTTGGTATTATAAATTGAAAAAAATTACAATACGTTGTTGAACGGACGGGTTTTAAAATAAACTTTATGAAATATCGAGTTTATTTGGTATGTGAAAATATCGATGACTATAAACAAACTTATAATAATGACTGCTGTCAGAAATATTGGCAGCCATGTATATTTGTGTGTTTTTGTGGGCCATAGTTAGATGTTAACTTATGTTTACAAATAACTTTTTGTTTCATTAAGACGTCGGACTTTAAAAGCGACAGTTTCTTTCTATCATGTAATATACAAAACTATAAAGCCCCGAATATTTACTTTTAGGTTTGGTTTGGACGTATCACTTCTATTTACTTTAAATTTAAATATACGTATATTTTCATTTTTTCCAATTATTTGAACAATCAACTACGAAATTATTCAATCAATTATTATAGGAGCTTTTAATAAGATAATTACCACTTCGTGTATAATTTAACATTACATTCACAATAATCAATTTAAATAAAATTTAATAATTATAATGGTAAAGTTAAGCTAATTTGGTACAATGTTTGATTGTAACAAAACAGTTTATTGGACAAAATATTTCATCATTTAAACAATGTTTTCACATTGAATATGTTACGAATGAAAGGCTTATTTCAAATGTTTCATATTAAACGTCGCTATCAGAGAACTCTGTAGTTATTGTTTGAATAAACTGGGAAATTACTTACAATGTAATGTTACGATTATATTTAATAGAAGTGACCCTAGATTACACATGTATTAAGCTCGTTCTTGTTTTTTTTTGAAATTGTATACTTCCGTTATTATCGGTATAGATGTTTTAAAGTAACTAAGACAATGGTTACAAAACCTTCTTATTTACATTTTTCTTATGAAAGCTTCGTAGTCTTTTCTTCGTATTTTTATTGTACCATTCTTTTGTATTTTTATTGTACCATGAACGAATTTAGTTTTTTGCCATTGAAATTTAGTTTATAACTGAAACAGCACATTATTTTCGATACCGTTATTACGACAATCAATTTGATACGAATCTTATACAGTGTAAATGTACGCCATAGAAATATAGACATCTTAAATTGGAAAAAAATTACAATAACCCACTTTTATTGAAATTGCTAGCAATTGCCTATAAAGGATGAGAGGACAAAAGTATGGTAATGATATTTGTGTTGCGACCACGACACAATAAGATCTAAGTTTTCATTTGACCGTAACTTGGGCACTTGTACCGACGATATTATGTTATGTATGTGGATATGAATAATATGGTTAGGTATAAATGTCAAATTATATATTTTAATACATCTATAATCCATAATTTTATATAAGGAGTAAAAATTTGATTGTTTGTTTGAATTTAATAGGCTCCAAAGTTACTGGATAGATTCTTTTAAAATTTGAAAGAGATATGGTCTTAAGCTATGGGATGCACATAGGCTACTTATTATTGAAAAAATAAGCTTGAGTAGAGAGAAAATAGAGAGCTAGGTCAGTACCACTCTCTCACCGATAACTAACTCAAACCACTCGTGAAAAATATAATTTGTGATCAACAAATGGAGGCCTATATTTTCTTCATATATTTCCTTATATAACTTAGTTTTCTTCCATTTACCTATTTTCAAGGACGGTCATGCATTCTCGAAGCTCTTAGATTTGCCGTAGTATATGGGCGGAGATGGCCACTTTCTGTTAAGTAAACTCAACTCTTTTTCCCGATATTATTATAAAAATTAACATCAATCATACTTATACATATATCTGGACCTAGTCATAGTTAATAGTTTAGTATTTACACGATATAATAATATACTCGTTTCTTGATATTGCGAGCTAATTTATTTCATAAAGGCTCAAGTAAAGTGTGTGAGAAAGAGCGTTCTAGAAAAGCCCGTAAATAACCGATCTTTATTTCGCTAAAGAAACTGTTACCTTTGAGTTAATTAAAACTTCAGACAATTTTATTAACCGATCGTAGGAAGCGAAAACATATCTTTTATTTTATATTATTAGATGAGGGACTTTGAGACGAATATCCTATCCTATCCTGTTAATATTATAAATATAAAAGTTTGTGAGAATGTGTGTATGGATGTATGTTTGTTATGCTTTTACACAAAAACGGCTCGACCGATTTAGTTGAAATTTGGTATGTAGATAGGGATAGATAATAGCCCCGGGAATGGGAACTACGCGGATAAAACCGCGGAGCATAGCTACTCTGTAATAAAAGTACTTAATATAAAGGTGAGAGAACCACATTGGTTGGTAGTGACTGAATTGGGCTGACTTGCACAGGATGGTACCACCCTCTTATATAACCCGGCGTCAAGTAGTGGCATCTCATTGAAGTTGTCAATGCGCTTCTTTTTTCTAATTCTTTATCCCCTTTTGTAATAAATCTTTTCACCTTTCCATATTCTAACCTGTGGACAACGTAATCGTGAGGCACTTTGTTTTGCATTAGAGTTTTAGTCTTGGGCGTGGATGGTGACGTACCATCCTGATGCTTTTTTGATATACTATCACATAAAAAAGTGTTACTATAAAAAAAGATCGTTAAAATACACGTGGAGGACAAGCTGTAAGAAACTATGAATAGCCCTAAAAATAAATAATGTAAAAAATGTGAAGATTCAGACGTCTAAGGTAAATAAAAATGCATCGTTCAATTTGAAATAGTATTGAAACACTATAAAGGGGACTTCACGAAACTCCCATTGATATTGAAACTATTGAAACCGACTGTATCTTGATTCGCGAAACCTTGGTGAGATTAATATCATTCAAAACAATATTTCAATATGCCTATCTACAATATTATGCTCCGTAATCAATCATGTTTATACAGATGGCAATTATATGGGATTTACTAATTAGTGTTCTACATAGTAGTAAAATATATTCTTAGCGAATACGTGATTAAAGTCAATTATTCACTATAGACGAATTAATTACTAGGCTTGTTACTTAAACCAGTATCACTTAAATAATTTAACCTCATTTTTGCAAAAAACTTATACAATAATAGCCGACTCTAAATCAAACCAGGAAAACTTGTAACACCCGTCGAATTTTGCATTGATTACAACTCGTCGAAATTATTTATTAATTTTACTTCGAAAAAAAATAATTAAATTATAGTAAATTACAGTGTGATCCTTTCCCTGCGTATAGCGTAGGAAATTAAACATCGTTTTGTGTATGAGCACGAAATATACCGGTGTCTGTAACCACAATACAGGTAAAGATGCGTTCATCCGCGATAAAGATATTAGATTTATCTTTATTAGGTCCGAATGCGTGCGTGTCGCCGCTCAATTCCGCTTTCATAACATGTCAAACGAGCCCAGCCATTGCAGAAATAGTCACGTGCCGTTGATACATTCATGTGTGTTGAGCTTATCTTATCCTCAAGTAATGTTTGATATACCTTTCCTCGTTATGTCTATAATCGGCTATATTATATTTGTTTTTGAATATTTCTATTGACCAGGAACGCTATAGATTTACTGAACTTAAACAAACTTATACTGTTTTACAAAGGATAGTGCTACATTGTTGGGTTTTATCTCAGGTTCCGCTTGACTGATTTTAAAAATTCTTCTACTAATAGAAAGCTATTATTTGACAATATCACAGGCTATGCCCAAATAAAATTGAAATGGGTTTTATGAGGGCAAAACTGGGAGGCGCAGCTAGTAATGTAATAATAAAATAGTTCTATTACGTTTTAAAATGATTTTTTTAATAAAGCCACTGTGACGCAGTATGTATCATTATGGACGTTGGTCAAGAAATGTCTACCGATACAGATTATATGAAGGTATTGTAATGAATAGATTGTGATTTTAATAAATAATAAGCTCGACCGTTCTATTCAAGCGACATACGGTTGATTGACGCATGAAGGTGTATGAAAGTTTAATTCGAATGCTCGCACGGGCGATGTGATTGGTTGATACCTTAGTGAATTTTTAAACATCACAAACCATTATTTTTCATAGAATCTATTTATAGCATTTTGTTGTCGTTAAGGGAAATCTTTACAAATTAAACAAGTGTGGGTCTGAGGTTATTTTTATTGACATTACTTATAAGTTGTTCAAAATTTGAAAAAACTACACACAGGTAAGCGTTAGGTTCCTTACTTAGACTTAATGATGCCTACAAAAAAAATTATTCATCTGTCATAAAGTAGCACTGCCGCGGGTACTAGTATCATGTAGGTATAATTTAAAGGTATAAGATAAATTCAGAACTTAATGTTACATACTGCGACGTAAGGCATTTGGTCGGAGCATCTGGTTGGTTTTTTCCCTCGCGTAAAAAGGGAAATTACAACGCACGGAGAAAAACACGAAATATAAATAGGTCGTAATTTAAAATATTATAAACTCTACCGTTAATTGTTTAAATTCTTTAACAGTGCAAAAATTTTTTTATTAATTATAAAGATTTTTTATTTTAACATATAATGTATGTTAAAATAAAATAGTATACCTACCTACGTAAAATATTTACTTATATAAATGAAAAAAATATTTAAACATTTTGCTAAAATATCGTAGATACTTCTTACATCAATACAAAATTTATTTTAAATTAACTTGTCAAATAAACGTTGATAATGTCGTATATTTTTAATCTATAAATTTGAAAAGTGAACGGTTATGTCAAATGATAATAATTGACGTTTCTGGTCACACAGAATTTGTAGAAAACAATAAAAGAGCGGGATTAAAAATAAAATCACCATTCAGATTCAAATGTTTTGTATTTGGCATCACGTGAAATATTGTGATTTATGTGTGCATCCAAATATATTAATGCAAAAATGTTGTCATTGTGTAGAATTAAACTTTCAGCTTATTATGTTTGATGACTGTTTTAATATTCATAATTTTACTTATACCTATAGTAAACGCGGAAGTTTATAAGCATGTAAGAATAAATGTTCAACTGTGGTGCGAATAGTACCGCCTACTTTAGATCATAACGTAAATTAAGGTAAGGTTTTCTGATTAAATAAAGTCATTATTGCTTTAATGTCTATGTAAAGATTTTGACATAAATTCCGTCCTTTTTGGCTCTAAGCAATAAAATACCTAACTAAATATGTGCTTACATAACAGAAGGAGCTCTTCATTGGACTTATTTTTCACGCGAGCGTCTTTTTCATGCGCCATCTAAAAGTAACGTTGATTGATGTTCCCTAGCTTATGGAAAATAGGCCCGATTAGCTAACGTAATGTTTGATGTAACGAGTGATTACGCGGTATCAGTTTCGTAAAACATGTTTAAGATCGTAAACAAAGTGTAAGCCAAATTGACAGGATAATTGTTAAACAACGTTGGTGAGCCCGACTGACGTCGCGTGTCGAGGCTGATTAAATTCTACTCAGCTGCTTTCTACTTAAGTTTGCTTACTTCATTACGGCGCCGTCATTTAGTGAACTGTTTAACATTCCTCTAATTACTGTGTAACTTTGATAGATTAAAGAAATTGCGCGCCGCTCTTTTAGCAATTAAGATATGTTTGATTGCAGGGGCGTTGCTGTGGGCGATATCTAGACAGCTTAATGTTAGAGAGAGCATGAAATAGGTTCGTTTATTTTTGCTTTTCCTATAGCTTTTAAAATGTAAAAGAGATCCTGTTAAAACCTATTGAAGTTTATTAATAGCTTATAAATCGCAAGTGATAAGTCGAATGACTATTCAGTGAAAAAAACTACGTCACACCGTTCCGTTCAACAAAAAATCAAAAGCGACTCGGCCTGAAACGTTAAGCTGTTGATTTTTAAACGTTAAAAATCAACAGCTAATCAAATATGACTTGCAACAGCGTGTTTTAAAAATATTCTCGAACGCCATGGGTTGGAAAAATTCAATTACAATTTCGCTTGTCGCTCGCATTCTAATATCGAATACCGTAAAAAACAACACAGTACTGAATGCAATGGAATCGCTCTGCTGGACGCTCGACGCTCTTCCAACTTCGTTAAAGGTACTATGAATTCAATATTATGCTCTGAGACAATGTTGTTTAACTTTTTGCTTTTTAATGTGGTCGTTGTCGTGGTTGTAAATTTCAATTCATGCACTTGTGAACCTTATAAATTTCGAAAGTTTTTTATACTAGAAATTTTATAACTACTTAGTATAGCTATTACGTTCATTTTCAATCCTTATACTACTAACGATTACACCATCGTGTTCCCTTGTTCAGATCTAATCGCCAATGTATAAAATCTACTGAGGTATAAACGTCTGATAAATTGTCATATTGGAGATGTTCTTATTGAATTTTTATGAAAAGAAAATCACTGCTGAATTTACTCTTATTTTCAGTGCTCATACATCAAATTACAGGTGAAACAAATTGCAGACGTCGGCAATAAACGGGGACGTGTCTTTATTTATATAGCGAGATGTTCGTGACACGCATCCCCTATATTTATAAGGAACAACTATTTTTTATCATAATACTTTCATACTTTTATTCACTAGAAAAATAGATATTTTCAATCTATTTTTCCGACTGCGTGTCGCACTCGCTGAATTCATAATGTTTTACAAATATGCAACACTATTAACCGAGCGCTGTACGGGATTGAATATGGAAATTGAAAATTATTTATATGCGATTCAACATAGTATCAGTCTTAAAACATACATCAGTGTTTTAAATACAAACATTTCAGATAAAAAATATACGATAAAACTGATATAAAAATAATAACAATTCAAGAAAGTGGTGTTATAAGCTATCCTTTCAGATCAAATTTATAAATAATATGTATAAACATTAAAACATTATAGCAAAACTTATTTGTTAAAATATAGCTTATTCTTTATAAAATATGTATCACATTTATCGTACATACCCCGTTATTATAGAAAATTGGCTTATGTAAAAATCATTTAATAACTAAAGGAAGTTGTTTCTCTTAACATGTACAAAGAGACATGAACATCTTGAAGGAATACAGAAAATAATGCATAATACTAAGGCGAACACAAAATCCGAAGCAATGACCTAGAAAATTCAATTCTGGCAGACGCGATTCACGCATTTTAATGTACCGTGGTGCGGCGTGTAACAAAATCTAATCAAAGTTTATGGTTAGCCCTTCGTGGTTTTTGCTGCTTTACCTGTGGTATAAGGAACAGCTTACGTCATGAGATATGCGGATTGCGGGTCAAATTCACATTATATCATATAGCTTACCTTTGACTGGCACGTTTTGAATGTTAATCACGAGCTTAGTGTATGCAATGTTAAAAGTATTAAATTTACACTAAAATTATATAAAGAGAATGGGTAAAATGTTCAAGTGAAAAAAGCGAAATTCTACATTGATTATATTATAGTTATTGGCATAAGTTTTTTTTAGTCTTCTCGTGCATATGTATAGATGCAGAAATATCGCTTTTATTTTACTATATTTTTCTGATAGTTTTTAAGTAAAGTTTAGAGTCTGTTGAAACCATAACAACATGAATCTAATTTTTTTACTGAAACACATAGTAAACTTACAGTTTGTAAATAAAAAAAAACACAAATAAATTTCAAAGGCAACACGGTAAAGTACGGTCTATGTTTCTATCTTACTATTATAGCAATTTTCATATATTCTAAAGAATATAAAATGCAATATCGCTGTTCTCGTGTGCTAGAAGTCGGCCTTTAACTTTATGCTATATCACCCAGCCCAATATACCACGGAATTACATTCTATTGTCCAACTTAAAATGTTGAACGTGTTTTATTCCCCGCTGTAGCTGTGATATAAGATCAAATGAACGTGTACAATATGATAATTTTCTACGTTAAAGACCCTCGGAAGATTTGTAACATTCACTTTTATTGTATTGTTACAATTAAATGTATTTTTATTATTTGATTGATATATAAACCGTCATGCGAGTGGAGGTCTATGGAGTTAGATTTTTGAATTTTAAATGCGTGTCTAATTTATTGTTATGTGGGCTTTTCTGAAATACAAGTATTACTTTGGCATGTTTGCGTTTGTGTTTATGTAAATGTGTGTGTATTTATATAAATTTGATTGCTTAGAATTCATTGAAATCATTGAAACAAAATTGAACAAAGTTTAACCCAACTATAATCAGTTGTTCTACTGCACATTCATTAATGAATATACCGATATATATTTATTAATAAAGGATTCATTAATGAAACGAGTTTTCAATGGGAATTGATAGTGCAAAGTTGTTTTATGTTTTATAATTAAATAAGTAAACATTTTATAATCAAGAGTACGAGAGAGGCCGCGCGAAGCAGTCGTGAAACCATTACCAAAGAGATGGTGTTAAAAGTATCTTTACCATGAAAAATTTAAGCCAGGTACAGCATATACCTTGAAAAGAAATTCGCTAAATTCCAGTGGGGTACACTGTACCCGGAATGGCGTCAAGCCAAGATATATAAAACACGTAGAGAATCTTTTACATGCCATTCAGTGCCATGTATACAGCAGGAATTTAACCCGACAACTGCCCGAGGTGTTTATTCTGTGGTCTTTTGTGTCCGTGTTTAAAAATGACACTTCAATATACGCTTTGTATTTAAAAAATGTTTTTCTTGAATGCGTATTTGCATCTGGACATGTAGAATTTATGTTCACTGCAATGAAAATATTCCGAGTTTCTTCACTGTATGATAACAATACAATATTTATATGCTTGTTTTTTTTAATCTTTTTTAGAACTTATTCTAACATATCTCTTGT
>JADANM010002527.1:8603168-8619835 GCA_026213755.1 Eurema hecabe
TATGCTGCTTTCAGGTGGTTCAAGGATTAACTAATACTAGAAGTCCTATACGGCGCATAGTTTTATTTAACACGCTTAATCCTCTATATCACAAAGGTATCGACCGACACAAATCCTCTCATGCTAAGCCAGGACCCAGAAAAACCGTTAGTTCAATCAAATTCTACTCCCAGTTACTAGATCCATCGGTTAAGCGGATACTGTCGCAATTTCACATGCATATAGCGAACTCGATCTAACAAATTGGAAACTTTTATCCTGCGTTTGTGCAAGTTTATGCAGCATTGAGTGTAAAAACGCTTGTCACATATCGCATTGTAAGGATCGCGTGATTCTTGGAATTTTGCAAAATTTTGCTTCACTAAACTCCGAATTGATGCCACGATCCGACGAATCCGATTCACTAAAGTCAAGACATATTTCTTGTCTCTCTCATACTTATATGAATTAATGAAAATTATTGTCAAAAGATCAATAATGGACTTCAACACGATTCAACAAACATTTAGTAGGTTATACTTATGATTTTACAATGTTAAATGGAAGTACTATTAACATTGATAGCTGAATTATACGTGAAAACTAGTTTAAAACCCCAGAAATATATAAATTACAACAATAAATAGGAGTAATAAAGTATGAAATTTAGCGCTGGCGGTCTTCTGTGGGGGCGTGGTGCCGCCCAGTTAATGAATTGAGCACAATCCAAGCAACAGCTTCTCTTTAATTATGATCACAGTATATGGCACATTTTTCGTAAATAGAATGATCATGGAATAAATAAAATACATGACTGTTATATTTTGATTACAAACAGACAATGGTGGTGAAAGCAAAGGATAAAAATGAAAAAGCATGCACCAGTTTCGTGTAGCGCAAACGAGTTTAAGCTTTTTTGAACCCTAATTACCTAAAAAGTGCAAAACGCCCCGCATGGCTGCAGTCTCCACTTTTAACATTGTGATAAATAATTTTAACAACGTCAATGTATAGTATATTCCCAGTCAACGGTTATAATAGAAGAAATAAAGGTTAGAAATCTCTTGCGGTGTTGGTCCTTTCAAAAAATTATTTTCATGCACTCACAATGATATTTCGGTAATTTGTCTTTTTTCTGTGATATATCTTATATGTACATAGCCATTGATGTACTATTTTTGTTTCGTTTTCCCTGTATTCTATTCTTATTCGCTTTAATTTAATCGAAGCCTGTATTTCCTTTATACAACCAGAGATTCTTCAACGTTCGCAACTGTTTGAAGGCAATCAACGTTTTCGAATCCGTACAAACAGAAATCAGAGCTGCGTCACATCGTGCAATATTCAGTTTTGTTAGCGACTTTCAAATTGCCTGCACTCGAAGGATATTACCGTGGAAACAATTTCGTGTCGCTAGCTGAATTACGCGGCTTTTTATTACAAAGAGTGCTTTGGATCGCAATCGGCAAAATGAAACGCCAATTTTTGTATGGTGTGTGGTTAGACGCGTCGCAATATGCTGTTCAGTAGCAATATTCAAACATTACATAGTGAGTATACAAATACAATTACATGATACAATATTATAACAAGGGTTACCTATACTGTGTTGTAATCAGCTGGTGTCAAGATTAGGATAGAACATAAATACTAACTGAGACCGTTCGAAAGTTAAGAACAATTATCATGAGCATATCTATGAAGGCATTGAACTATGAATTTTCAGAACCAAAGTAATATTTGATCTCAAAATAATTATTACGCACTAGGTTTATTCGCAAGGCAATCTTATCTTAACGTTTAGGTGCTTATTTTACTATTTCGAATTATATGCACGGGTGATTTTAATACGTCCTTAGACTTTTCGAGGATAAAGAGCAGACGAAAATTGTTGACAGCTCTGTTGTCAACCCGATTCAAGTGATTCTTTTCAAATTTCTACGTGTCCCCAGTGTATGCGATAGTGATCAGATGCACCAGTTTAACTGACGGCACAGCATACTACACAACTCACTAGGGATATTTTTTCTTTGAATCTATTTTTAAACGACTTTCAAAAAGGAGAACACAGAACACGTATAATGTTTTGGGCCGTGTCTATTGTTTTATGTTCACTTCTATGTTGGTTGTCGGTTTTCGAATAATATTTTCTCTTCTTGACTTATAGTTCTAAAGGTGTTATTATTGTAAACATTATATTTCTGTAATTAATTGAAATTCAATATCTCGTATACAGCGGTGGGTATGAACTCAACTGCTTCAAGGAAGTGTCCAGAAAGAAAAATGCATTAAATCATTAAAATTACATACATATAAACATGATGTATGGAAACGAATTTTATGTGACGACATAGTGTAGGCGTCATGTTGGCCTTTATTTTCGTACCACGTAATAAATGCTAATTAATTAATTTTAAGATTTTTTTTTTATAATTTAACAGATCTTTAATCAGATTTTTAAAACTAAACGTTTTAACATTTCCAAATAATTTAACTGAATATAGGAGAATAAACTTTATGTAAACATTATCCTTACTGGTTTAAAATATTCTTGAATGAGTTTCCAATCATCAAAAATATGGATGAAAGGTAGTAATGTCAATGAAAGAAGTACACTTTACACATATATTTTAATTGTATGCAAATTTATATATTTAATAATTTTGGAATAAAACCACATATTATGATATATTATGATACCGTCTAATATTACTGCGGTATATTCTCTGTACAAATATCCGCAACTTGTTAGCAAAATATTGAAGTTAATATATGAATTAACATTTCCAACTGCACAATCATACATTTATGATCTTAATATCACAGACTACCGTCCGACTATATCCTTGATTGTAATATAATTTTCAACATGAACAAGTTTCATCAGAGTGTAAGTTAGTCTCTTAGTATTTGTTCAACTACGAAGTTAGATGAACTCAATAAAGCTGCGGGGTATCGAGAGCGAACTATCTTCCCTTAAACAGTGTGAATTAAAACAACTCTTTCAAAAGAAAAATGTAAATTAGAATATTTTACAAGAAATCAAGAAATTCTATCTAAATTTAGTCTCACATTTCTATCAGTAGGTAATAGACTTGACCATGTTTAAAAATGAAGTGTTAGTGTTTATACTGAATGGTATTAAAAACTAGCTATCGCAAGCGGTTTCTTCACATAGTATCCTTTTCCAAAAAATATATCGGAATATATCTGACTTATGCTACGGGGCCTACAGCGTCTACTTGAATTCCAAATTTCAGCTATGCTTTCATTAGTGTTTGCGTAAAAGAGTATTAATAAACATATTTATATGTAGAGGAAGCATCTTAAGTGACATAAGTATCGTGCCGGAAAGAAAAAATAATCTTATCGTCATTCATTTTTTAAAAACCAGCCCTTACCATCAATTCTAAAATGAAAAATTTCTTAAAACTGATGTTTCGTTATCTAAAATATATTTATTTTAAGATACGAAACGATAATTATCATAACACTTTAGAAACTTACTTTACTTATAAATTGTTTTTTCACGCAAAAACTAATGAAAGAGTGGCTGAAAATTTAAACTTAAGTTGATCTAGTATCAGTAAGTTGTAAGTACATAGAAACTTTATTCAAAGTTTCTATCTATCTATCTATCTTTCTATTATACTATACGGTCGCTATATTTAATAATTCACGATTTTTAATATCTATTCTAGTCTATTGTTATAATAATATGTTGGGACCATTCAAATTGTCACAGCATAACATATAAGCGTATTATGCAATATGGCCATTGTAACATTACGTCATGATGACGTATATTACGACATAATTGAACTGATTTACTGTTTCATGAATGAAACATAGCTGCATAATACCTAGCCATATAGACCATCGTAGTACCTTATCGTGCTTAATGATACGAGTCCATTAATTTAATAGGTTATTGAACTTTAAAACTTATACATTATTAAGAGTTAATGAAATACAATTAATTAATCGACAAATGGAAAGTTACAAGTTTTTTTATATATCCCAGTGTATGCTTAAATCTGAAAACTACGCAACCGGTATTCATGCAGTTATTTTTATAATAAATAGAGTGATTCAAGAGGGAGGTTCATATTTATGCATGCGTATTATATGCGAGCGAAACCGGGGAGGATCGCTAGTATTGTTGTAAATAGAGACAGCTCATCGTGGAAACTTTGGTCTCATAAACATAAAAAGAGGAATAGCATGATTATGAATAAAAACGTAAAAGATATCGATATCAATTGCTGGATTACATTGTTGTTATAAGTATAAAATTGTTCAGAATATTTTCCTAACGAGCACTAAACTGCGTTCAATAACGTAGCAAGGGTTGGATTAAGGGTAGTGCTTTGTATTATCGTTCTAGAGGGGAAGCTATGATAACTCATTATGAGGAATATTTATAGAATGCATTGGTCATTAGTTCTCGGGTAGGTTATGCAACTTGATACATTGAACCAACGTTTTTATTTATATATGTGTAACCTGCGTATATTTAAGTACCTATTATAGAACCATTTATGAATTTATGCAACGATATGATCAGAGAAACGAATTAAATATCGTAAACATACTAGTATCCTAGTTATTTTTTTAAAAAGACGTTGGAACGTCCCTATTTCAAATTCGTTTTTTATTAAGCTGTGACAGACACATAGACAAGCCGATAAAAGAACAAAAATACTTTATTTAAGTTAGGGCAGATATGGAGATAAAAGTGAAAAGTTGTTAAACTTAAAATATTCTAATTATAGACAGCTTTTAATAAAGCCATAATATTTACATGGATTACTAATGGGTCATGATTAAATAAAAATCCATTAAGTAATCTTTTGAGTTAGGTTTAAAATTTTAAAGAATGAAAATCAAACTATTCAAATGCGCAATTTTATCGACATTTTGATATTAAAATTCCTAGTCTTTCATAGAACGAAGTGAGAATATTCACCTCAATTCCTTTACATTTACATGATAAGTTCTGTATCTATAAAATTTATTCAATTTTTATATAATCGAAGTTCATTTCACATTTTAAAAGTTATTTGATGCAAGTGGAATTACATCGCTCCTCTTGGACATTGGATATCCTTACTAAGATTACTTACTTATTAAGTTTAGCTTGCCTATAGTATAAACCCTGGGTTAATACATGAGTGTATTGAGCGTATTTGAATGTAGCCCGGTATTGCTACTGGAACGATGTCGTCGCTGATCAAACCGTGTGTTACAGTCGACTGTAAGACGATATCTTATGTATTAAATGTGATCAAATTAACTACTATATAACTTTTATATTTATGTAAAAGATTATAAATTCCGAAGTTAATTTGCTTAAACTCATTGTGAATACCCTTTCTAAACACGTAAGCCATATTAAACCGACTACAACACTTCTCTGGAACGTAATTACAATACCGAAACCGTTTACACGGTTGCAACACTTTTAAGTTCATTAACAGTTCAGCTGTTCGAAAATCCTTTACTAGCGTACAACAGCTCCCAGCGGTATTTGTCAGGTCTGTCTATACTTGATGCTGACAAGCTAAGTCCGAGCAGTCTTCACTTGAAAGCCGGTCACGGTCTTTTATTGCTTTTGCTACTGTTTTTTGTAATGTTTATACCCACAATCGCATAGTTGCATAGATACCTGTAAGGCAAACAGTTAAAAGTCAAATATATATTTTTTTTAAATACACTTTTCGACAGCTCCGGAAAGCTGTATGTATCAGCTGTCAAGCTCCGCGACTATTCATCGACGGCGATGACCACTTTCCATCAAATGGCATGCGTGCTCGTTTGCCTCCAATGTTATAAAAAAATATATATGTAGGTCGCGGCACGGATGTTTAGCGCTGGACTAGCTGCGCATCGGTAGAATCGCGCTCGTAATTGACGTATTGGTGCGAGAAAGACAACACGACCGGGGAACCAATCAACGCTCGCGCACCTGACGATCACGTGCTCCGCGTGCTGTGCCGTCCCCTTGATACCGTATTTTTGACTTCTGCGCAGGTTTCGTTCAGCGCTAAAGATTCGTCCCTCTACTATTGAAACGACATGGTAATACAAAACAATTATTATTAAACACCAGCTAGGAAGGTTGTTTCTACACGGAAAAATTATTGCTCTTTTAGTGTCAGAAGATACCTATAATGAAAAATTCTTTAAAATTTATAGTAGGTATACGTACTCGTATATGTTCCTAAACGAGCTGACAATAAACTCATAACCATATTATGGAGACGGCACTTTTATACTCCATGAGAACGTTTTATGCAATGAAACATATTTGCATAGCTAAAACTTAACCGACTCACATTACACAACATTTTTATGCTGACAGTACCGTGTACATGCACAAAACACACTACAACAATCGCATAAAATTTTATAGCTTTATTATCCTTTATGCGGCTAGAATACAAATGCCAAGTCCGGAACCGAATTGCTAGATTGCTCCTATTTCGTATTTATATTGAAGATTTATCTATTTTTGTTGACGGTACACTATACAGTTGCGAAATAGGTTAATACGCTTTGGGTTTGATTTAATATTCTCATAACAAGTTATTATGCTATGTAAAATTCGAAATGTATTTTTAGAAGGGCTAACACAATCTAATTAAATGGTATGGTATGGTTCTATTTTCAGTCTTATAAAGAGGTAGGGTATATTTTATGAATTAGTGAGGTAATAGAGCAATATTGATAATCATATTACGTAAAGAAAGATTTTTTTAAAGAAATAAAAAGATCCTATAAAACAATAAACAAAAAGAATTACAAAAAACGTCGATGGACAAGACCACATACTTAAACGTGCGATTAAAATTAACTAAAATCTGAACAAAGATAATTAATATTAAACAAAAAGTCTATTTATGCTATTAGATACAAGCAAACAAGACAATTACTGTCGTATAGCTATGCTAATTTCTAACACGATCGGAATATGCAGCAGTCGTCAATATGCGAGATACCGCAGATTTGAAATTCCGATTTTCAAATAACAGTATCAATTGTTTTAAAAGCGTCATATAAATGCTAAATATAATTTTATTGTAAATTCAATGGAAAATATGTAAAATATTATCTAAGCTTAACTAGGTATTTTCATATCATAGACTAGCCCTTAATATAAATTATTAATAAATAACTTACAACTTTTGAATTCTTAAACGAAAGTCTTATAGTCATAAACAAAAATAAAATTGCTTGGAAAATTTTGTATTGAACAATTAAAATGTAGTCAAAAAAGTATTTACTTATTACTAGCTGTCGCCCGCGACATCGTTCGCGTGGAATTTCATATAAACTTTGACCCCCCTTACAGCCAAATACTCATACGCAGATTAAATTTAAGCACGCCTTAAGATTCGCATTTTTGTCAGAATTGTATGGCTAACTGTCGAATCAGACCGGTTTAAGATATACTTAAATTTAAATTGCGTTTAAGTATTCCGGCATTAGTTTCCTAATATTTCAATAATAACATCTTTCTAGTCGAAGCCGTTCTTTAATGAAATGAGATCGAAATATAATACGATACATAGATTTTTCATATTACACGGATGTGGTTTTAGTATGTCATGCAAGCTTCATTATTCATATAATGAAACCTGTACAAGAGTGTTGTGTGAATATTTTTACCTGTTTTCAGTTCCATCACTATTCGCAATTTGTTGAACGTGTAACTACATTCGTTAAAAATTTACTCTTGTATTTGTATCAAACAATTTTTTGCATTTGAGCCTGCACACTAGCTTAACAAAGTTGCCAAGTAGGTACGCTCCAACAGAACGGAGTCCAGCTATTTTCGTTTTAATCTCAATTCCAAACTTCCCACAAACTAATTAACTATTTTCTCGTATTTTCTAATTAATACGTAAATACGCTGTTGGGTCTTTTATAAACTGCGGACAAACAACGTCCTCTGTAAGCTTTAAAATTGAAATTACACAAGTAAAAAAAAAACGATTTCAACCCATTCAAGTTTTAACTTTCTAAACTATTTGATTTACATCACTTGTTTGTACTAAATGTATTCACTATTTATAAACTATAAAAGTTTTATTTAAAACATTTTGTACCTTACAATGAATTTAAAAAGACTTAAATTATTTAGCCTTTTATTTAATTTTATGATATATTTTCTAAAACGTCACCAAATTGTGTTTAATACAGGCTTATTAATAAACCAACGAACGTGTTATAATGACAAGCGCTGACTTAATATATTTTGACGTTAAAGAGCACATTTGAAACCAAAAAAATATACGTTTTTCTCATGTAAAAGTTGGCGGAAAGGGTTAAAATGGTCAATGGCTATCATAAACATCAGTCTGAGCCCGGCTCCCTCGAGCCCGCGTAAAACAGCCTCTCGTTAGGAAGGTAACTTTGAAGGATAACATTAATTCTAGTCCCTTATCACAATTCCATGTCGTGAATTTTGACAGTATGAATATTTTAATAAGGGTTAAGAGAACTTAATAATACCGTTGCCAACTATACTTAATCATCAATTAGGAGGGAATATTTTTTAATTACTTTTACTGTTATTGTTGTGTTTCAAGAGTCTTAGATTATTAATGTTTATTATATTATCTTGTGTTAGTTTTCTCACTATTCTTAATTTTTATTATATTATATCTGCGGTTTCTTCACGTCCTTCAGATCAATACTAAATCTTCAAAATAATAATAATTTATTCAGAAAGAATACTTTGTTTAGAAATAATGACACACATCAAATAAATATCATCCAGTTAAATAATACAAAAAAAAAACATTTATATCTATATTATGTAATAATTATTCTAAAAATTTTTAAAGGTTTTTGAAAATTTTATGTTCATGTTAATATTCAGTTTATACAATTTATAAAAATCGTACTTTAATTAAAATATAATTTAACGTGTATCTATTTGGTCAGTACCGACAGCATAACAAATACGGCAACACTAAGCCAATATTTATCCGCTACACAAAACAGTTTTACCTTCATAACACTAAAAGGCCGTGTTAACTTAATATGATATCTTATTTAATGTAGTCTGCATTATGACGTAATTTGTCATGAATATTAATCTCCTAAAATACTAAAATTTTACGTACAAATTTGGACGGGGGATTAAGTATATAACCCACGATCAGAGCCACTAAACAGACGCTGACCTAGAATTTAGAAAGCGATTCCATTATGCTACACGGTATTAAATTACTTTACATTTTCTTTAATAATATTTATATTACTGTTATGTATATTAAAAGTTTAGAATGCTTAATCGAACTTATTATGCTGTTGTTTTTAGTTTGAAATATATATTTTAGTACGGTAGGTATATCTTAGTTTGATTGTGAAGTTCTAGTAATTTTGAATTTAATGTCTAATCGAATAATGACTTTTCAATTTTTTAATGAAAAACTAAGGCTGGATGGTTATGAAGATGTATGGATGTAACGTTGTATCTGACGATGGGAGAATGTATGGATGTGTTATTGATATGAGTGTTATTGAGTTTTGATGCCTAAAATCTACTTATTATTTGGCTGAACTTTGTTAAACTGTTGATTTATCTCCTTGTATTGGTACGGGAACAGAAGTGCGGGTTAAATCGGGAGGCGTAACTAATAAAGACAATATAGTAAAAAATAATAAAAATGTATAACTGTAGGCACATATTCCTTGCAATAAATATCATATAAATAAAATCTACGTTGGAGCTTGTAACAGCGGTTTTCATAAAAATCGTCCGCTGTGACTGGATTTGTATTCGAGCGGGGTTTCCGAATATTTCGTTAATTAACGCTGCTAACAACCAAAATTTTCAATACAACATACCTAAAGATACCTACACGAGATATTCTTACAGCATTAGAAGTATTTCCTAGAACAACCGCTTTATTTTAGGCTGGACGCTCACAAGGGTTAGTCAAAATAAATTTTAATAAGTACTGCGCGCTTAGATTCCCATCTACCTTTGAGTCCCCACCGTGTCATTAAGGCGAGAGGACAGTCTCCAGTAATTACTCACAGAACATCGTAAAGCTCAATTTTACGTAAATACTGAAACACGAGCTCCTCGAGAAAGGTTAATTTATAGAGAACTCTTTGATTACACCAGTAAATGAACATTTTATTTTGATATTTGATTAAACGGCTCGTTGATTCGACGTTAATTAATAATAAGAATGCTCAATACTCTTTGTTCTAAACTCGTTTTGTTTGTTACAAAATGAGAGACTCCGTGTTTTAATTATTTACGCATTATAATTTTTGTTAACATAAATTACTTGAAAAAATCCTTAACGTGAAAACGAAAACCATTTTGGCGTCAGGGGCAGCGCTATCACATTTATTTTTAACGAATCCAGCGTTTAAAAATAAATGCGTTGAGTTCATTTCATACCATTTCAGAGATATATGGGCTTATAATGAGATTTGGGACATCCCGGTTGGGCTTTCTCTTTCTGATTAAATCATAATGTCCCTTGTCCACCCTCCTTAGGGTGCGGTCACGTAGAAGCAAGTGACGTGCGACCTTTATACGACACATTTTAGCTTAAATCACGGATTTAGCGATGTGAATTGAGCCTTAAATAATGACGTTATAAAACATGTATGTAGTTTGAAATGTAGAATTTAAATAAGATATTACTTAAATTCTACTAATAAATGGATAACATATATCTTCTTCTTCTTCATCGTAACCTCATGGCTGAGGGTCGTGACCACCATAAGCAGCTCTGCAGGTCAGGGCTCTCCAGTATCGTCTGTCTTGGGCTAGATGTAGTGCCTTTTGAGTATGACACTGGAGGTATTTAGTAATGGCATCTGTCCAGCGGGTGGGTTTTCTGCCCCTATTCCTTTTCCCATCCGTCTGGCCCACAAGGATAATCTGCTCAAAACTGTCCGGACTCCGACGAGCCACGTGTCCAAAGAAGCACAAAGATCGTTGGAGACATATCGTCGATAGGCGGATTTTTATATTGAGTTCCGCTAGTATAGACACGTTTGTGCGGCGAGCTGTCCATGGTATGCCCAACATTTTACGCCAGCACCACATCTCGAACGCGTCAATTTTTTCGCGAACTCGTTGTTTCAGCGTCCATGTCTCGGAAGCGTACAGAAAGATAGAGAAGATCAGTGTCCGCATAAGTCTTATTTTAGTGTTGCGATAGATGTTACGATTTCTCCATATCCGCTCTAATTTCTTCACAGCTGCTTTAGCCATTTGTGCTCGACGTACAACCTCCTTTTCACAGTCGCCATCCGCGCGTATTAGGGACCCCAAGTACACAAACTCCTCTATAATGTCCAGGTCGCGTAGTTCGGATGATCTCTGTAAAGTACCAGGTCTGTCTACGAACATTAACTTAGTCTTGTCCTTATTGACTATGAAACCGTATTCGGCACTTACATTTTCAAGCCTCCGTAGAAGTTGGGCTAGTTCTGTTTCGCTACTACCGATCAGGGTTGTGTCATCGGCGAATCGTAAGTTGTTAATACGATGACCACCAATGCGGAGTCCTCCTTCCCAGTCTTCTAGCACTCGGCGCATAATGTGCTCACCTACTAGGTTGAACAGCTGGGGAGAGAGTATGCAGCCCTGCCTCACACCACGTTCCGTAACAAAAGACTCCGACAGTGCATCATCCACACGAACCCTTGAGCGACCATCAAGGTATAGGTTTTGGACTAAGAAAATCAGATGGCCAGGAACTCCCATTTCCCTCATCACCTCAAACATTTTAGGCCAGCTGATGCAGTCGAATGCCTTCGCGTAATCGATGAAGCACAGGGCCATCGGTACGTTAAATTCTCTGCTTTTCTCTATAAGCTGCCTGATGTTTAGGATTTGTTCACGGGTACCTCTGCCTTTAACAAATCCAGCTTGTTCTTTCGCGATCTGACTGCAGATGTAATTATCAAGTCTCCTTTTGATTATGTGCAGGAGAATTTTTCAGGCGTGAGAAATCAGAGAGATAGTTCGGTAGTTGGAACACTTCCTGGTGGACCCTTTCTTATGTAATGGTAGCACTATAGACTCTGTCCAATCCTCAGGCCATTGCCCGGTTCTCCACACCTTCATGCAGATGGAGTGCATTATGCGTACGCCATTACTTCCGAGGTGTTTTAGAAGTTGGGCTGTTATGCCATCACCGCCGCTAGCCTTCAATTTCAGTCTGGCAATGGCGTCTTCGACTTCGTGGACAAGGACATCGGGCTCCCTCACTACGTAGTCTAACCTTTCGTCTGAATTGTCACTTGCAGGATTGCTATAAAGCTGTTCGCAATAATTTCTCCACCTGTTGATAATCAAGCGTTTGTCTTGCAATAGTTGCCCCCTTTCATCTTCGATCGTCCATGACTTAGATTTGTATTCCCTTGCAAGGAGTTTGACTCTCTGATACATATCTCTTGTGTGTGATGAGTTTGCGTATTTTTCCACTTCACTACAGATCGAATTGATATGTGCATTTCTATCCTGTCTACATAGCCTTTGGACACGTGCATTAAGTTCCGAGTACTGCTGCTGGTTATTGTTTTGTGATTTAAGGATTCTCCTTTCATTAACTGCAGACCAAGTTGTATCAGTCATCCAGTCTGATTTTGGGTTTTCCTTTTTGCATGCTTCTAGAGTAGTTTTAGCCGCGGCCACAACAGTATTCTTCAGTTTCGTCCATGTTGCCTCAGATGAATCTAGTGGGTCGAAATCCGTTTGACTAA
Organism: Eurema hecabe; assembly: GCA_026213755.1. Taxonomy (NCBI): domain Eukaryota; kingdom Metazoa; phylum Arthropoda; class Insecta; order Lepidoptera; family Pieridae; genus Terias; species Terias hecabe. The sequence continues at coordinate 8,615,898 of JADANM010002527.1, forward strand.
TCTTCGATTGTAAAATGTCTTCGAAGGGCTTTTCGGCGCTTTTTGGTAGTAATATAGCTTTCTTTGGTTGCACCTTTTTCACTACTTTCACACGTATTTTTAGTTCTGACGCCAGTAGTTGATGGTCACTTCCGCAGTCCGCTGCCGGTCTAGTCTTAGTTGTTAAAACTGACGATCTCCATCTCTTACCAATGATGATGTAATCTATCTGATTCTTATGACCTCCTGGCGATCTCCAAGTCTGCGAGGATGCTGTTGGAAGCAGGAGTTCATGATGCACAAGCCATTTTCTGCACAAAACTCAAGAAGCAAGTCACCTCTCTCGTTCCTTGTGCCCAGTCCAAACTTGCCCACTATTTCCCGCTGATGATCGTCGTGCAGCGTGGATCCAATTTTCGCATTTAGGTCGCCCATAATTATTGCTAGTTCTTTGCTAGGTATAGATTGGTAAGTGGATAACATATATATTGTAATGCTAAATCTATTTTGAGACATATTCATATAATAATGATAAAAATATTCAATTAAAGGCATGCCCACACTCTAAATCTATACCTACTTGAAAGAAGATATTTTTACGTCCAAGTCTATCGATCAAATCGGAATTTTCATTCTATTAAGTAAACATACGTACGACAAAATCTTTTCTTTCCATTTCTAGTGACTTCTGGTCAAGTTTTGTTTAAAGGTTCCATCACAAATAAGAGCCTCGTTCGGTTATAAAATCATAAGTGAGGCCCACCACACTTTACGGCCTGAACCCATTACGGGGACATTATGTAAATACTTTTAACTTTATATAGCCACAATACATAGTGCCTCAGCATAACTCAACCTTTTTCAGCGGGCTTTTATGAGCTTTCACGCTGAAGTATTTTATAATGCATGACAAAAGTTTAGACGTGGAGATAACGTATTCTTTGCGACAAATGGCTAATGAATGTATTGGTGTGAATTGAGATAATGAAATAGCTGAGGTTTAGTAGGTTAGTTATGTTGTTAGTCAAGATTAAGAACGAAATTTAATATAAATTATTATTTTAAGCTCGATTTCAAAAAAATGTATACCTTCTTACACCGCAAAATAATATTATATTTAACTTATATAAAATTAATCTTCATGAAAGTATGTTTTAAATATATTTATAAACAGGATATAAACTATGTCTATCTGTTATGCGTTTAAGTATAATCTACAGACTGAACTCCTTTCTACAGCTGGAGAAAGGACAACTCTTTATCACGATATGAACTGTAACTGGTAGAAATAATAATAGAAAATTAATACATGATCAGTTTTCACCTGGGTACAACAGCGTAACATAGTTTGTATTAAATATAGCCAACCATTCAGTGAGATGATTAAGCCACTGTAAACATTGATGAGCTGATGATGTATGATAATAACAGCTATGAATGGCACCGTAAAATGTTTGCCAAAGTACGTCATCATACTAAACGCCATTGTTACGGTACAATATAATTATACCATTTAAGTTGGCAATTGACTGTTTTAATTGCGATTCGATTTGATTGCCAGTTTTAGTTATTCGAAAACAATACGGCTAATGGACACAATTATCGAGTTTTCGATAAGAGAGGTTTTGCCGTTAGTGGACGAGTATTTAGTAAATACGGAATTACGTGTTTATTTCAGACAGCCATGTTCATGGTTCCATTTTAAGTTGCTTGTAAAAACTTTATTTGCAAGTTAATTGGACAAAATGTGTTTTTCACTTCATTAAAATATGGTCTGTCATAGATTTTAGGCATTCACATACATAAAAAGTGTATAGAAATACATACTTTAATACAACTTTTTTAACTATTTCCATTTAAAAATTTATCCAATCTTGCTTTTTGTGATAGACTAACAAATATACAGATTTAAAAACTTTCGCGTGATATTACGAATAATCTATAGTTATATTTAAACTTGTAGAATGAGTGAAATGTTTTTACCTTTTCGGTTTGGATTAAACCATGACATTTATTTTTAACACAGCACTACTAACATAACCCCGTGTTAAAGAGTTTGAACATTGTACAAAAGGTTTTTCGTTCATTATTTTCGACGGGAATTTGGTTTGTCGTTTTTGGAAATTTCCTATTAGTCGATGGCGTCGAGGCGGAACAAAGAAGACCTTTAAAACACCAACGATCTAGTGACGACCCGTACGGAATATGTAGATTGAAATCAGGTACAATATTATATTTCAGTATGGTTTGAGTGATTTCATACTGTTTGCGTTCCTAACATGACTACGCTATTTTGATCTCGTAACATAACACAATGAAACATAAGGAAACACAAATCTTGGTTTAAATAATGTTACATTTACTGATAAGATTTATAATGCTTATTTTCTTTAATAAATCTTTGGGAGTCGAAGTTTGGCTGAGGCAAACATCGTCCTTGAAACTCGTTTTATGTACTCACAACTAAATAATGACAAAATTGTGGTAATGCAGCACTTCTCCAATATAGAAAAAGAATAATTCTTAGATCATTGTAGATTGTAAAACTATATTATCAAAAACAAAAAGCGATATACTTTAATGTACCTAATGTTAAAATAAAACAGAGAGGAATTTCGTGTTTATTTGATATTGCTTCGTATTTTCTAAACGTGTATACATATATACATACGAAACCGAATATTTCGTCATTTTCGTGTACCTACAGGTTGCGTATAAAGGGTATCCCGAAGAAGGTGATTGAATTTTATGCGAGTGAAACCGGGGTACACATCTATGTCAGTAAACTATCACACGACAAACGAGGCGTGTTATGTGAACTGGACGTGAAAAACTTGTATTATTAAAGTTTTACAAAGTGGAGTCGAGTGGTTTTGGTCGCATTCGACACGTAATAGTGAGCTCGTGCTCGAAACGTTTTAGGATCTAACATCACGCAGAAAGAGCAACCGTTATTCCTTTTATTTTTGCAAACTAGACTTACTCTTCCTTTGAACGTAACGTTTTATATTTAAGTAAATTGTATTGTATTATTTAATGTAATCTGAACCTTATTGCAATTGCAATGTGTGCAAAAATACGTCTATATAACCTAATAAGTAGTTATAATTCCAGTATAAATAAAACTATTGTTTTTGTTACAACGTATATAAATTAAATTTTAATGTATTAAATACTTATACAGGTCGACTTTTAAATGTAGATGAATAATTGTGAGAAATATTTGTCAACGGACTTTTGAGGAACTTAATAGACTTTTTAATAAAATTTAATACTAATTTATAAGAGTGAAATTCATTTCCTTTTGTAGCCAAGTGCTATACGCATTAACCTGGTTCGCGGTTCACGGGAGACGTGGGTACAATTCGCACCAAACGAATAAATTTCGCTTTTAAGTCCCTTTTAAAAGCGAATAACTAACAACGAGTATAATGAACCTCATGATTTATATACCTAAAGATAACTATTGCTATTTATTTATTTTAGTATTGTACATAAATATATAAATATAAGTACGTAAGTAATAAAAACTTGTAACTAATAAATTATATTTGTTTCTTATTCGAGATGATATGAGATTTATACCTCATGTGAGTGCATTATTTAAATTAATATAGTCAAAGTAATTCAAAACACCATTTCTTTAAAGAAAAATAAATATTAATGAAATGAATGTAGGTATCGTAAATTATAATTTTACAAAACCTGATACCTCGTGTGAGTTTTTATTAGTATTTGTTAAATCCAAAAGGCCATGTACGTTTCATTTTGAATCGGAAAGTCATGTCAGAAACATTGGATTTCTTTCAGTAAATAGCATATAGCAGAGAGCACGAAAAGCTGTCAAACTCGCCCCGACGTATACTAGCTATATATTCACATGTTTTATTGGTAAAATAATACAAATAGTTTCGTCCATGTTGAGGTACATTAAAAGGTGAGCAATCCTGTTAATAATA
>JADANM010002527.1:8619935-8666033 GCA_026213755.1 Eurema hecabe
GCTACATATAGGAACACTTTTGTATCGTCGTGGTATTACAAAACTTTTGCCACCGGTTCGGAAGGCAGTTTCTAGAAAGAATAACCGGCAAAAAAATCTTTTTAAAGTAAGAACATACAATTGTGCTAGAAACATAAACTCTAAACATAAACTAAGCCACAGATCATACCATGGGCGTCGGAGAAAGAGACCATGCCGCATTTATACCCAAACTCCATGTAATCTATCTTACCGCATTTGGTGATGAGTCTACAAAGTTGCACTCATCCACAAATTAAACTATTTGCATTCATTCAAACGACTCCTTTTCGCTTGTGATGGCGAAAAGCGCTTAGTTTTCAGCAAAATTGCATAAACATTATCTGGTCTAAATATTCTAGAAATAACCTTTGCCCTAATATTATGAAACGCAAGCTTGGAATACGTTTTACAATAAAAACATGAAGCCTTTAAAACTTCAAATTGGAACTAAAGTGATGCGCTCATAGGTGAATTCTCAACATCTAAAACGCACACTATAAAAGTTTTAATTTATTCCGTTAGAAGCATTCAAGTGTATTGTTGGATGGAGTTTAGAACAATAGATTTAGCGTTATTATTTCCAAATTTATTAGTGTTTTGGTAAACAATGCACTTATTCTAGTTGTGACAATTGTCTATAAAAATGAACCAATTGACTTTTATTCGGATACTTGTTTTGAATGATAAAACTATTTTGTTATTGATTTGAATGTGAAGTTAATATACGAGTAAATCATATAAAGAAATCTGGACTTAGTCTAATAAAATCGTCAGTTACAATTGTTGATCTTATGATAGTTTATTATATTGTAACGAAGAATCGTTACATATTATTAAACAAGTCAGTTTGTCAAGTCAAGTCGGTCATAATAAAAAACCGATATTCATGCGGTTTTTTTTAACACATAGAGCTATTTCAGAGGAACGTTTATCTTAAAGGGTATTATGTATAATAAAATGGGTAAATGCGGTTTAAAGCACGGAGCGCGTCTGACGATCAATAAAAGCACATTAAAATATGTGTTTCGTAGAATACAGGAGTAGCTGTATTTTTTTTTGATTTTCTCAAAGTACATCAAGCTATTCCTAAATTAAAATACATGAGTATTTGAAGGCAATTTTCACCTACGATTTCCTCATTGAAACATATTTATAATTAAAATATAGGACACTTTTTTCGAGCTCCTGAAAAGTTGGTGACAATCACTTACGTCACTTATACCTTTCAGGAATAGGTAGTGCGATTTAGGATAATACTTAAAAAAATTAAACGAGGAGTTATTAACTATATCAGAAAAAAATATTAAAAATACATACTTTTGAATAATTAATCTGTAGTATAATTTTCATATTGTTCACAGGTCAAATACCTTATAATCATGCCTCAACGTGACATGGAATACTTTCCATACATTGAATACTTAAACTATATGAATATTTTAATTGCTATAAAAAGAACAAATTAACATTCGAAATGAATGAAAAAACAGCATTTTAATAAATGTTAGTGCATGCATAGAATGCGTGTTCAATACTTTAAAAACAGCAGTGTTTAACGGATTTCATGTGCTTATAATCAAGATTTTTCTATTGATATAATCGCAAGCTACGTTTCGTGCCATAAATAAAATCAATAATGAAGTATATTTTATTTTGAATTAAACGAAATTTTTAAGGTATATCGATAAAATTCAACCCTGTTTTTTATATAAAATCAACCTTGTACATAATTTAAACAATATTTTATTCTGAAACACTTCAGATAGACAGAAAGAAGTAACCTTGTTTTATACTATGTAATGAAAAGCATTACACCGTTTAAATGTATTGATATAATATTTATTATTTACATTACCTTCGATATCCGACCTCTATATGTTGACCTGAACTTTCAAACGATTCAACAACGTATGAAATAAAATACTTTAGCAAATTTTCAGTTGAAATAACTCCGTAACCTGCAAAACACCCGCAGTGCATTACGTATCTGTGTTCGCGTTTTTTGCCCGTATTCACTTTGTCAAAGAACGTTTAAAATATTAACAACTCTTAGTATCACTTTGTGAATTACATATGCTAATGCTTTACCTGTCGTTAGAACGAAAATTGAAGGTTTCGTGATAACTATAGATAATAATAATATCTAATAATAAAACCGTTTATTTCCAGCGATATAGATTGATATTGAAAGAAACAAATTAAAAAAATATTATATGAAATAAAATTAGAAACACAAATAATAAACTTTAATCTCTGTAACACTTTTGAATGATGATGAATTAATGAATAGCTATTTTTTGTCTTCAAAACTATGAGCCCTTTTTTATTTAACTATATAGTAATACAGCTTCTACGACATTAAAACATACTTTGAATTGTGTGCCAATAACTTAAATGAAAATTTACTTATTATAATATATAGCATATTCTAAATAAGTTTTAAGCAGTCGAATTTTAATAATATTTGTGTAAAAATTTAACTGAGAAGATGTAAAAAACGTAATATTGAATTACGTTACTAAGCATCTTAATTAAAACTTTCAATAACAAAGTATCCATTACCAACACTATAAAATGTGCGTTTATAAAAGAAATATTTTAATTTCTATCTTGCTTAAGCTCTTTGTTTCGTAGCGTCTGTCAAAATACAGCCATTTCATTCCAACTATAAGAATGGTTTTAATTATTTATCATTTAGAACAGTAAAATAATATAACTTACAGCTGTAGGCAAAAAACACGTTCAAAGTAACATTTTCTTAATTAAGAAAATAAACTATTCAATTAATTGTAAGTGTACCTTTGACAGAGCGAAATAAATACCCTGAGCACGAATGAGAATATTCCATCTTTAAGCACTAGCATGATACAATGTGTTGCCAGCTTTCAAAATAATTAAAAAATTATATTATTTGTAAGGCTTGTAACATTTCACATAAGGAACATTCGTGAATTGTATAATATATGTTTTTTCACCGCACTGCATCCATCCAGATTTCCTGCCACAGTATTTGTTCTGAAGGAATAATCTCGCGTTTTCAAAGATAAAACAAAACTGTTTTCTTTAAGAAAAAATATTCCTTAGTCCACAACATCACACGAGTGGCGGTTATGAGTTAGATCGCTCAATAAGAAAGACAAGAAATAAGTGTCTTTATCTTTTAATAACGAGATAAAAACGCCTAGTACTCGATCGAAATTACGACGCAATATCGAACGAAATATTACTACAAAACTTTAAACCCTAAGCATTTATCTGCAGTTTTATTTTCGTATCTTACCTACCCTAATCAAGTACGATTTTAACTAAATAGCATCAATTATTAAGAGAGAAAAAGCAATTTCTAAAGGATGCGCTGTTGCGTCACTTCAACTTAAGGCTTAAGCACTTAACTAGATGGGCGGACTTAAATTATAAATCAGGAAGCCGGGACACCTGTGCACCGAAGCTACGTTTTTGTCCTATTGTTTATATACGATGTAACTATTTTAAGTGTATTACAACGAACCATATTCTAAAATTATATTACTAGGTATTCCAGTCTTTTCATTATTGTCGATTAATAATTGCCTTTATAACATTGTTTAAAAGATCGATAAAAATATTAAAATACAACAGACAACACTGTGTTAGATAATCGATTTACACAGAATAATGGGGTTCTTTGCACTGCTTATTCCAAAAAACAAGACAATGTAATTTTCGAAAAATACGGCATAAGTTTTTTGTGGAAAAAACCGCGGGTCACTCTACTAGTAGAGAATAAATAGATTTTTAATAAGTTTTAATAGAATTAATATACTCGAACATTGAATAGTGTAGATACGTCTTTATTGTACATCGTAAATGCCATATATTAAAATATATTTTGACATTTCAAACCATATTTATCAAACTCATCGAAATAAGAGAATAAAAATAATTAATTAAGTAGTCCTAATCTTAAATCGAGTATCTTTTCGAACAAAATTAAATTCGTGGAAATTTGAACAATTTTAACAAAGTCTTAATCCTCCTTTGGTTCGCATAAATTGGAGCATAATTTTACACCGCAATTTCCTAGATCGCCATACCAAATTTCCCAAAAGCTTGATGAAACCCTAAAACTCAGAACTTTGCCGGTACACCAAAAATCGTTCCGTTAAACTGCTAAATTATTTATATAAGCTGGCGAAGCTTTAAATAAATAATACTATATAGGTATCTACATCCTGTCTTACTTTTGGCAAGCAAGTATCGGTTTTTGGTTAACGAAATAGCAACATTTGCATGCAAACTACTGGAATCTATGCAAATCCGCCTTTCCAGGTCAAATTCAGTCTTCTGGGAGCTTAGGAAGTCTGACATAGAATGCACATTAAGAAATCTTTGCCTTATTAGCGTTCTCGAATTTACATACCTACGGAATTTTACAGCGTGGTCCAGAATATATTTTAAATATATCCTAATCTATATTCATGTAAATCTTTAATAGTTTCTCGACTAGAAAAATCCATTATACGTCGGCAAAACTGGGCATTTGAAATGGACTCACAAATTGAATTCTGTTTATTTGTTTAGATTGCAGATTATATATCGCCTCGTTATCTAATTATTTTTCATTCAAATAAAATTTAGAATTTAAAGTTTTTGGCATTATAAGTAGCTTTTATGACAGTTCGGCTTTTCCATCAGTAGAGGTGGGTACGTATAAAATGGAGTGTCCTGTCACAGTTATTGCCGGCGCTAACTTTAAAATATCTAATGTCCCGGTCGTTTAGGCTATATTTAAACACCACATTCTGAAGTTTATGACTGTTACGTATGATGTACTAACTTAAAAACGACGCAATACAGTATTACGTTTGCCCTAAATTATATATTTTACATACTACTGCATTTGTGTATATTTATTTATGACGAAAGTAATGTTAGTCATACCTATATTAAATGGGCACAAAATAAATAAAAAAGGCATTTAAAATATATAGCTAGACGATATCAGATCCTCAAATTAAAATATACAACTTGAAGCATCTTTACTCCATTGTAATAACATCAAAGGAATGATGCTTTCCAACTTTAGCACTCCCATATTTCGTGAATTAACTTGACAATAAAGAGAGGAAGTAACAAAGACCATTGAAAATTATTATACGACCTATTGTCCCAATACAAGAGACCTGATCGGGTCGAGATGAGGCATTAATAAGCTGAATACAGTCTAGAAACTTTTGGAAAATTTTACACTAGAATATAGTATTAGAAAGTTTCATTATTTATGGAATACTGTCGCGATTTTATTTAAGATTTCATTAGGGGGACAACTATCTAAACAGTTTACTTACTACCAAGTTTAAACGTTGACTATATGACAATTCTAGTATGATCCGCAAATTTCTTTGTCTATTTTATTTAATTAAAATACAGATTAACGTGTGTATGTATTATATAACTATGGAATTTGATGCATTTCACCGAAAATAAGTATTTTAATCTCTTTCTTTTCTTCTTTTTTTCTGTGGTTGCCTGGAAGAGATCACTGAGTAGTGATAAGGCCGATATTTAACATTATTTTCTCACTGTAATAAATATCTGTATCTAATGTTTTAACGAAGTGTAATAAATAAATAAATTAGACTTTACTTATCACAATATAGATTTTTGTTTCAATTATCAATTGGATAAATTACACATACGGACATGCGACTTAATTGACAACCATTATAAAAACAATTACCAATATGATAACATGTCGAACTTAAACAGGAATGTTACATCGTTTGTTTAACATAATTTGCAGCAAAATACATGTTCTCTCACATATAATTTCCTGTTTCACCATCATTTATGTATCGATCCAATTTGCGCCCATTCGTGTTCGCGTGATAGGTCGTTGGCGTTTCTGTCTGCCTGGTAGTTACAGAAAAAACACGTTGGTCATGCTACTTTGTCTAAAATCAACCCTTAATAAAATATTAAACACGTTGACTATTAGTCGGACATATTTACTCCCAAACATGCTATACGTTTTTAATTGAACATTTTAAAAATGTTTTACTACTATTTTTATAGAGTTTAAGATATAATGTGAAAATGTTACAGCAAAGTAGATCAATCCAATATTGTTTCGATAATATTATAGGAACTACTTTACACTTCGGATAAGATTGTCATCCATCAGATACCCTCTCAAGATAAATTAAACATAAACAACCTCACGGAATATCGCTTAATATCTTGTAGTCCCGACCGCAAACTTTCTAGTGGGTCTAACTCATGTCAAGCACCCATTTGTCCGTCACGGCATCGCTTCAAGAGCCCCGGGCAACCCCTAGCCTGACCAATTGACGAAGAATTCTCGTCTCAATCCAGTATTGTTTATTTATATAGCTACTTTATAAATTTTCCCATTACTGCTTTAGAACTGAGCGATAAAGCTAACAGAGGAAAAATGAAAACATTATTCTAAATCTGTAATTATAATACTTATTTATAGGTTCAAACGAAATGTTATTGCTGTTGAAAAATAGTATTCTTATTATTTAAAAAAAAAAAAAACATTTATAAAGAAGAGCCTTTTTTTTTCAAATCTTATTGCATATCATAAATGTTATGAAATCATTATTTTGGTGAAATTTAAAACGTAATCTTTTACAGTAACTTATTGTTAACGACCATTGACTAATAATAAAAAATAATAAAAACTCATATTTCAATTGAATAACCGGTTCATTTATGTGAAAAGGAGAAATTGACGATATAATTTAGAAGGTATCTCGTTTTGTAGTATTCGAAATCAGCGTGGGGCAAAACCATAATACGTGAATAATTAGACTCAGTGTTGCATACATAGAAAATGAATACCTCCTCATATCAAAGGCTGTATCCGGAAATATACGCCTTTAAATGGTAGAATAGAACATTATACCTATTTTAAAGATATTCCACGTTATTTGCTTAATTTTGTCATTTAAATGGAATATCTTCCAATATTAATTTTTCTCCAAACTTCAAAAGAGCGATTGATAAAGATGACTTGTAAGATTTTATTTAAAATTTCTCCCGCTGGTTTGTACCTATTCCAATAAAAATGTAACGTAAGAAAAGAAGGGATAAGTTTAGAGAAAATATTTAAGGCATTTTTCCTAAATGTATTTTTGGAATAGAATTACATTTGAAGATGTTCTGTTATAGCGTTAACGTGATAGATATTATAAAACACAAAAAAGGATAATTCTTTTCACCTATGTTAAAATCCTGTACAAAGAACATAGCCTATAAGCAGTGTGTAGTGCAGATATACCGAATATTGGGGTATTTTTCCGCAAACGTTACGTTTTTTACGAGTGGAACAATAATTGACGTAATGAGTCCACCGTGCACACATTTCGGACGTATATAGTGTTTTTACTGAGTGAGCAATTCTGGCAATTTCTATATGTAAACGATAAAATGGGTCACTTTAAAATAAATACGTTCAACATCTACATTGAGCTATCAATCACATTTAAAGTATTACGGTCACGTCATTCAGTGCAATTAGTAATCACCTTATTTAATTAAGAGTTCAACATTGCATTCAACTGGCGACGTGGAACCTCATTTCTCATTCATTATATCCACCTTTTTTCATATTACCCAAACTATTGTAATGTGATAATGGGAAACTAAGCAAGCGGTATGATTCTTGTGAGGTCTTTCCGAATCCGTTGGCCACCTTTGAAAAATAAAGAAAGGATCAGGACAAGGTTATAACTTCAAAGACGAGCTGCCTTTTTATTGCTACCACACCATGCCATTGCATTATAATTTAGTGTTACAAAATTTTATTACTTCAATAGCTAACAATATATTTTGTTCACAGGTGCATAAACAACAATGATGAGAATATCGTTCCAGTTCGAGTACCAAACATGTAACATATTAACATGAACGCTATCACCTTTGCGATTTACGTTACCAGCCTCTTTTGGCTGAACCTAAGCAACGCTAAAATAGGTAAGAAATCGTATAATATTTGACATTTTCTAAAACATATTATTATCCCTTTGCTTGTAATATTATGAATTTATTTAAGTAAACTATATCATACTTAAAGATATTCTGATAAGGATGTTCTGGGTACATTATTCATGCGGAAATTCTCTTGTACATAACAGCCATGGGTTAGAATTGCAAGTAAATGTCGGAATCAAACCAACAGAGTCCCTGCGTTGTTCCACCCTACCGTTACATGACAAAGTTGCGGATTCCCTTGCGGACTCCTCCACAATGTGTTTTGGTAATCCACCAGTTTTCCTTATATCCTAAAAGTGCTTAATACACTTTTTCCCACTAACCTATCATGAAGCAAAAGTATTAAAACTCATCTAACTTATCCCAAGAGCGAACAGTTGATTAAACTAACCACTGAAGCGACGATAGGCTAATAAATTTTCGAATATCCTAACGTCAGAAAAATCTTCACAGCTAAGACGAGACATTAATACGAATTTTCTTACTAGTATCCATTGTGAGTCCCCGGCGTGATATGAAGCTGGCTATATATTTTCTTAGGCGGATTCACTCATCGATTTTATACGCAAGAGAGCGATTAGCCTTCTATACGCTATTAGCCTTTCGATAATAACATTATTACAATTTTTCAGAGCTTTAGAGTCACATCTATGAAATTATAATTCTTACAGAGATTTTCAATTTTGCTTTCAAATTAGTTCCAAGTTGCTGAACGTAACTCAACGTTTAATGCAGTTGAAGGAATTCTTGTTAAGTTTTATTCAATTTTAAATGTTTTTAGGATAATCTATTCGGAAAATCTTTGGAAAAGATTGGGATTATAAAAAGTTTATAGTATTATGATACTTTTATATGTATTACTTATAATGTTATGTATTTATATAGATATGAAATCTACTTAATCTAAATATGCATATGCGTGGAAAAACTATTCTTTAGACAAACAGCTCAAGGCTAGCAATATATTGCTAGAAAACAAACTTCAAGTTAGATAGGTCATGAAAATAATTTCAATCTTGAATCTATTATTAAATTTCTCCCTAGTTTTAATATTTTTAATAATTTTACGATAAAACACTGTGTTTAGATATTTATTATTGAGACTAATATGAATTTTGTAAAATAATTAAACAACCAACCTATATGTATCTTATTACTAGCCGTTGCTCGCGACTTCGTTCCCGTCGATTACTTTTTCCATTATATCTTCGCTCCTATTAGTCGCAGCGTGATGTTATGTAGCCTAAAGCCTTCCTCGATAAATGGTCTATTTAATAAAAAAAAATTTTTCAATACGAACTAGTAGTTCCTGAGATTAGCGTGATGAAAAACAAACAAACAAACTCTTCAGCTTTATTAAATTAGGATATAGAGACTTATGTTTTTAAGAAAAATACATTGAATGTAGTTATAACTCCTTGTTTACAGAACACTAAATCATACCCGTCTTTTATTTTCAATTATATGTCTGTTATTTGTACTAAATTAAAATTATCTTTGCAGGATACTTTTGGCACATCACAGATCTTCATTATGACCCGTTCCACAACTCCCCCGAGTTCCATAGAGGTACGCTCGTTATGAGGGAAAATTTTGTTTTTAATTTTTAAAGTGTATCGCGGAAAGCGTAATTGTCCTTTGTTCGCAACAAACTTCGTATACGTGGATTATAAATCTCTTCGGTGCGACGACTAATGTGAAAGATATGAATGGTTTTTGTTACAAATTGAATTTATTGTTGCAAGTTTTTTTCGACTGCGTTAAAGCGGGGTGTTTTCTGATAATGTTATAACTATCATAGAACTGAATAAGAACGTAATAAGAACTACATTTAATGAGTAATATGAATAATATTACGTATATAATATGTTTACGATTAGTTAGGTTAAATTTTATACTATATCAATTTTTTATTTACGCTGTTACTAATCGTAAGATGAAATAAAATAAATGATAAAAGTGATAAGCATAGTGGAAGTATAGATTAATTACAATAAATTTTATATTATAATTGTCAACAAAAATGTCGAATATAACTCTCGCTTATTTTATGATACGTTTTGTAGACAATTTACCTGTTTCTCTTTAAAACTTGAAAAGATTACTTGAATTGTTACTTTGACATTTAACGCTTTAATTAAAATATCTAGCTTCATAGCTTGTACAAGAGGGCAAGATAAATGAACATAATCAAGTGAAGTATTCTCCTTGCAAGAGCTTTAACGATCTAGTCCATAACGCAACAGAATTGCTACATTTTACTATAAATAAATGTTAATATAGTCTTATTAGGATATTAGTTTTTTAAATATAAAAATAAATCGCCAAATGTGTGCTAAGTGCAAATAAAAGCTGAAATTATTTCCATAATATTTTGTTCAATTACGAGGACTGACTTTAACAGAAAATAAAGGGTAGGTGGGGGGTGAGTATTGGATAATTCATTTTTTTATTATTTATTTATTAATAATTTGTTACATAAGAATACCATAAAAATTAAGTAGACAGTCTTAATCAATTATTATTAACTGGCGGCCTTATCACTAGTATGTGGTTTCTTCCAGGCAATCAATTGGAAAGATATTGAACAATTCAGAAATAATAGTATAGCTGGTTATTATAGGTAGGATGGATATAACGTGACCGCAATCGCGTAGAAAAAAAATTAAAGTTAGTTCAACTATATTTGTGTTTCAATGGTCTTACAGATTTATCTTCTACCCATCTTAATACAAGCGTCCTTTTACTAAGTACTTATTTAAAGTAGATAAAATTAATGATGATACAAAATTTTCTCATATTACTATTATGTTATCTAGACGATCATATATAAAATTTTGTCTATACTAAATTTTATATATGATCGTCTAGATAACTAAATAAGGAACTATCTATATAGTTCCTTATTTTGCCTTCCTAAGTATATTTAATATTACATAATTTTTGTGGTCATAAAAGAATTAAGTCCAGTTCCCTTAACTGCTACTACTGAATATACGATAGATTGTACAAAAGACATAATTTCGCTCCATGTTAATATTGTTGCTAGAGAAAATGTATTTCTAAAGACAACTCAAACGCTTGCTTTTGAAATATTTAAGCATCACAGTGTTATACCGGCATTAGCATTTAAAGTAAAATGTTTCGCAATGAAAGCAGTTTCGTTAATGAGCAATGCTGTGTTGTTAAATTGTTCTTGCACGTACAAATGGATAAACAAAAAATTGTAATGACTCTAAATATTTAAATAGACTCATTCTTAGTCATTATAATACTCTAGAGGTATATATTAAGGCAATGCCTGAAAGGCTTCACCCATTTCTTAAGAGATTCCGTGCAATTTAAATTTCAAATAAATCAATAATATTTCTATCTGTTTTCCTTGGCTTTATAAACGCCGTGCGACTGTGATTGCCTTGCTTAAGGAAAACTTACTCGTAGCAGATTTAACGAATCACGTAGCCTCTGCAGCTAGTGTTGCTACTTAAAAATACTAACACAACAGCTTTTAGTTGTTATTGTACGTTTCATTTTTATTAATATTTTCTAAGAAAGTTTTCTGCTTTCTTCTGTAACATCTTGTTGTTAACAACGCTCACTAACAATGTACGAGTATAAGTAGACTGTTATACTTGTCTTTGTGTTATGTAAAAGTTGAGAAAACATTGTCATACTTATTGTTAAGTACCTACTGCGAATTATTATGTAAATACGTTATGCTAATAGATACAATGTTGTTTAAACATGATAATTTAATAGTACAAGTGAAGTATTCAAAACGTAAATATATCATAAGGCCTACTTATTTTAGTTACACGAAAAGAAACTAATTTTAATTAGTGTTCCAAAGGCTTAGTGTAATGAATTCACATAGTATTTCTTAAACAAATTTTTGTTAAAAATTTACGGTAATGAGGCTGCTGATCGCTGAATGGATGGATGAGTGTAATATTGTAAGCTATAAACTAATTCATCTTATGAAAAATCGTTTATCTAGTTACCATAACATAAGGTCTGTTTGACATAGGACTAGATGGCGCCGGAATATATACGTTATATGCGGTTGAAAATAACCGTCCTAAAATACCTATAATTACTTTGATTATATATCTACAAGAAAAGATACCGGGAATGTTAATACTTACAATAACATTTAAGGGTGCAAGCACAATCGCGGTAACACCGACCACAATCACCGCAACGGGCGCCACCGTGACCACACGTGCGACAGCTCGTGGTCGCTGATACAAAGCGCAGTGTCCTTTATGGCTGAGAGGCATCCGGACACGCTCGAGTTCGTCCTGTGGACTGGGTTCGTATACAAAATTGTTTAGATTGTCCGCACATTATGAACCTATAAAGACTATGACTACTGAAACAGGCGTCGCTGTGACCACATCGTCGCTTATAATAAGCATAAATGCGTCATGTTAGAAGATTATGTATACAATTTTGCTCGGACTATGAAGTAGCTACCAAATTTTCTATGTAATAACGGGCAACTGCACACGACCTCTTCGATGGTAAGAAACCACCCCCGCTCATGAATAAACACAAAGTGCGTCACGAATGCGTTAAAGGCTATTTATTATATAAGGGGAGACGGGGAGGGACAATTGGAATAAATGTCCTGTCCACACATTATTGTATGCGTAAGATCATACTGGGGACTAGGTTTTTACAAAAAAGTTTTAGTTTCTGCTAATTGTAAAAAGCGGATAGAACCAAAGGCCTGTTGTATCAAATCCCGCGATAGCTCGAGGGTGTTCATACAAAATCACAGTCGCCTTTATGACTGAAAACACTGAAATTCATGATGTTAGCTATGTAGGGCTCGCGTCATGTAAACATTGAACAAAACCAAAATGGGCGACAATAGGTCCACATGTGTGCAGCTTATGGTCGGTCATACAAAGTCCTATTACTGTCTTTGTGGTTAAGTAGTGTTTTTGCTGGACTATGTTTGAGCCTTACGAATGTATGTGTGTAAATATTGAAGTGTTAAGTTAGAAACCAGGCTTTACCTACTAGTTGACTACTCAATTATTTCTGAGTTTTTTTACAAATATTCTATTAATACGTGGTCATATAGAGAGGGTTATATAGATAGCGTTTTAATTATAGACTGACAATTATTTGTCATAAAATTACAGGAATGCTTTTCGGTTTGTTACTTGTCTATTGCGTACGATTGAAATGAAAATAATTTATATTAAACCCTTTGACGTAAATTAATAAACATGAAGTGTTCCAAGAATTTTTCTAGTCCGTTGATTTTATGTTTAATATCGTGTTCAGTAATGGAATTCATATATATGTGGAATTAATTATAAGCTTCTCAGTATAATTATGAAATAATTCAATTAACAGGGACATACTTTCGTCATCAATGGAGCATCTAAGCGATGAAATAAAATTGTTGGCGGTAAGAAACGTCACAGATCTCTTAGGAAGAACATTTAGCAGTCAGTTCGTATTCCCAGCGCTGGGACACAATGATCCGCCGCCATCGAAAAAACTAATTGAGATGTGGATGCAATGGCTGCCTTCGGACGCATTACAAACCTTTGAAATCGGTAAAAACTCACTTTATAATATTTGTTATTACATTTCTAGTACAACAGGAATATTAACTAATAAAATCTCGATAGCGGAGTAATTATCTCAACAAATTTAAATCGGATATATGGATATTAGATATTAATTGATATTCAAACAATTTGAAGGAATTAATTCCTAACCGTAATGTGGGATTGTAAGTTGCGGGATTATTTTTTAGAAATATATTTATTGGTAGTTGTATTGTATTATTTCAAATGAAACTTGAATGCTTTAGAGTAGTATAGTCTTTATTGTATTTCCAGGTGGCTATTATACGATAGAACACTCGTACAGTAAGCTACGTATAGTAGTTCTGAACAGTGTGCTTTGGGCGGGCGGCGCGGCTAAGACCGATGGACCTCATAAAGGCAGAGCTCAGTGGGAATGGCTGGAGCAAGTTCTGACTAAAGCCAGGAGGAAGAATGAAATGGTAAACGTTAACTTACAATTGTGGAAACTTTAGAAGCGTTATAGGGACATTAGAGGATATAATGTTTTTAAAGTAAAATATAATTTCAACACTGCTTGATTTACTTAAAATATTACTATTTTCAAAAAATAATTTTAAAGATGCTTTATCTTAACAATTAAAGGTTCTAAACATAATATAAAAATGTTATATCCAACACAAGGTATATAACAAAAGAATTGGAAAACAAAGATAAGAAGTTAAATATTGAAAGACATTATAAACATTGTTGAATCGAGTAAGATTTTGCTATTTGGTTTTACTTCAAATTTAATAATATCCTAAGGATGATACGTTCGTTTTATTACTTGAATGTGTCCTTGTTATGAGACTGTTACTCGTTAGGGTTTTTACTTCCCAAATCAATTATCGGATTTAATGACTCTGATAACATCTCTTATAAGCTAACTCATAATGCAATGTTTGAAACTCCTTAGGTCTACCTCGTGGCCCACGCTGGCCCAGGTGTAGAAGAACGACATAACGCTGGAAGCTCTTCAGCAGCTGGTGGTGGTGAGCTGACTCCGACAGCTAACTCGAATCTCGTCAGGATCATAAAAGCATTCAACGATGTCATAGTGGGACAGTTCTATGGACATCGTCATACAGATACATTCAGACTTATGTACAGTGATGGTAAGAAACATTACTGTTAAAATAATCAATTTTTATTTCTATAATTATTTGTATTATGTCATATACAAAACACTTACTTTAAGTAAGGATTATTTTATTTTATAATACTATATTATGTACATAAAGGTTAATATCCAAAATTATAAGTTATTTGTCATTACAAAATTCCTTAAATACCATACCCGGCCTTTTTTATATTTAACATTAATATTTTTAACCATACACTTGTAACTAAACTCATTACAGCAAAGCACTTAATAAGCACAAAAAGTCATTCTACGTTATATAAAATTAAACGTGTATACTGTATAGTAAAATTTACAATTCGTGGCAAACGACTACATACAAAAAGTCAATAAAACTTAATAGCGTAATAAAGCCTTAGCATAATAATGAAGTTATAAAGTTAACAACAAAGTAAACCAAAAGCTTTCCGCGATTATAAGTTAGAGTGCGTAATTAATATAATTCGAATTTAGAGGTTTTCGGAATTAATTTGTGTTTTGTATTTTCTAAATAAAGCTTTTCGTGTTTAGGTCAACCTGTTTCGTGGGCATTGTTGGCGCCTTCGATAACGCCTCGAGGTGCTGGGAGTATATCAAACCCAGGATTACGACTGTATAAATTTGATACGAATAATGGAAAAGTAAGTGTAATTTTGAATTATTATCATCTCGAATTATTTGCATATATAATTGGTGATGAAAAAATTTAAAACATAGATAATTGACAAAATCAGAATAATCTTGCAGTGTTTCTTTCTTGTAAAATACTCTGTCACTGTTCTAATGAATTTCAATTTCGTATTTCAAGCGAGCACGCGATACCACTTAATTACGCTCACTCCTCCCAAATCGTGTAAGGAATCTGTTTGATCGCATTACTTTACACCCCTGTTGTAACATGTTTCGAAGTACGCAATGATAGCTATAACATTTATTTGCCTTTACTAATTAGGCAATACAAAGATTTAATTACATTTCTAATTCAGGTCTTGGACTACACACAATTCTATCTGGACGTGACAAATAAGAAAGGAGAATTGTATTGGGCGATTGAATACAATTTAACACAATACTATAACCTGAGAGAAATAAATGCAGTATCGTTAGATGCTTTATCCAAGAAAATTCGAAATTACAACGACCGCACATTTTTGAATAAGTGAGTTTATTTTTAATTAATATTTAATTTAATAAAGTAAAATCGTTAGAAATGAAATGTTTCATCATTGTTTTAAATTACAATCAGCCAGATATTTCCGTATAAGTGACACGTGCCAAAGAGATGTCTGTGTCACTGATACGGTATTTTAGCAATGACATTCATTGAACCTGATACATTAAGGAAAATTTTCAAGCCCATTTTAACCTACTTATTCATTTGATTTGCCAGGTATCTGATGGCTCTCCACGTGCGTCATTCGACGGATGTATCGGACTGCGACGCGACGTGCGTTCACGTGCACTACTGCGCGATCACTCACGCTGAATTTCACGACTTTCGGACCTGTGTTCGCAACCCCGCGTCGGCGCTCGCGTCGCGCGCGGCTGGCCTGTCAGCCGCCATCTTACTTTACGCCATCTTACTACTTATTTGCTCGAAAAGATACTAATTTTGAAAATGGAAAATCAACGTCAGACCCGCGGAATCGTTGCCATCAAAGAAAATATATGTTCTTTTTTGTCTACTTTTTTAGAACTTATTCCCTATATAGTATATTTAATTAAAGTTAAATACAAATAATTTATTAGCGACTATTATGTCTACATAAAATAAACTACATGTAAGTAGAATTCTGTAAATAAATATTAAGAAAACTGTATATAATGCTTTGAAAGTATTTGTAATTTTAATCCAAAAAAACTTATATCTCAATTGAATACCCAGTATAGGATCAGTGTATAGTAATTAAATATTTCTGAAAATATTAACAATACTATTATTTAAGTACCTTCATGTGGTATGGATCTCATGTTATAGTAATTTTCGATAGATATTAAATATCTAAAGCATTTATGTTCAATAACATTGTTATATAATTTAAAGAATAAAAAAGGCCGTATTCATACAATTTAAATTTCGAACGTCTCCGGCCTCATTACGACGAAGGTTAATCTTATTACGTCGGAACAGTAAAGTTCATAAAAAGTCAAGCCGGCATTTGGAATTACTATAAAAAGGATACACGTTCCCATGATATAATAGTAAACTCAATTTTTCAAGCGCGTTTTATTATCTGACTCGTAAACTCTTTGTTTACTTTATTATATTCAAACATAGCGAGTGTAAAACATTGAATAGATAAGTTATTTCTATGACAGATAACAACTGCTTAATATCTGTCGAGAATGTATCTTTTTTATTATCCAAGACATAGTTTGTAATGATTTTTTTATTACAGTTTATGTAGTTATTATTATGGAGACATTTTTGAATGTGATAGTACCTACTTATGTTTGAAATAACGATCTGTGTATATATAAGTAGAGTAAGTGATATTATATAACTGGTAAACAATAAAGGCATCAAGATGTAAAATGCTATTTATTTCTGCTTTCCCCTGAGTATCCAAGCATTTGCAGGTTTTTAATTCAAAGTAGGAAATTTCTTAGTAAAATTCATGGGATCCCGCGCTTTTCCCAAATTCCTTAACAATCTTTTAGTTGAGGATGCTTTTGGGATTCCTTTGTTAAAATATTAAATGCTACTTAAGGGTCGATATTATCTAAATATGCCTTTTGAACAAAATATCAGGGTAAACCTTTTCTACAAAAATGTCTCCCTTGATCTTTTAGATTTTTTAAGGACACATGGTACTTTTGTTTTGAGAACCAAATTTGTCTTTAATTTATTGTTGAAGACCAACGTTATTTTGTCTCTTTTTAATATATAAAGTGGGGTCAACGAGCTGGCGTGTCGTGACGTGATGACGAAGAAATGGTATACTCTATTCTTGAATCGAATACTCTCCTACAATTAAAGAGAGTGATCTAAATTAAGATGAATACGCTATTTGTAAAAGTACATAGTATATACCGCATACCCGGCTAAAACTTATATCGTAAGTGCGACAATACCGCGCCTGTGAAATAGGTCACAATAACCTTTTTACTAAACCATTTTTCTTGGATCCCTCGATTTTGTAGCATTCGACAGACGAAAATGGGACGTTTATACATCTAGGGATCATCGGTAAATAGTCGCCGATGTGTACTTTAGCCTATAAGAATATGTTTCGATAAACGCAAAAGGCGAACACTAAAGGGTTCCGTTGTTTACGCAAACTATTCGAAGCATAGATAATAATATTATGTTAAATGAAAATCTTGACTCCTTAAAAAAAACTATATTTAATTGGAAACGATATCTATGGAATAATTGGAAGGTTTTATTATGAAATCTACACTTAAAGCTTCTTTCCAAGAATATGAAAACTTAATACTATATTTTTCATTCAAACGTTTTAATCCTTTTATTTCTGGGATATTGAATTACAGTAGAAATTATAAAACACAAGCAAGCTTATGGAATAAACACTATACAATGAAAAATACAAGGCCTATAAATTTATACATCATCTATTTATTTATCAAACACCTTGTTTTATAATAACGTACCAAGTATTACATACAAGCATAAATTTCAAGTATTTTAATTTTATAAGGAATCCAAAAAATACGGTAAGATGGAAGTTGAAAATGCCTTGTAAGCACTTGGAATTATAAAGATGGCAAGAGTATAAGCAATATTGCTGACACTAGATATTACTATGAAAAACTTTTCAAGCAGCTTACATCAAAAAGGGTCCGCAAAGAACATTTGTTACTTACGAGTATAGAAGCGATCTAATAG
Organism: Eurema hecabe; assembly: GCA_026213755.1. Taxonomy (NCBI): domain Eukaryota; kingdom Metazoa; phylum Arthropoda; class Insecta; order Lepidoptera; family Pieridae; genus Terias; species Terias hecabe. The sequence goes on from JADANM010002527.1 coordinate 8,638,516, forward strand.
CACTTTCCGTATATAATGGATACATACGTCCCTATTGATTTAGATTTCTATTTTGTATATTCTGTGGCCTTGGTCCGTATTGACTATTTTATTTATCTATGCTTAATAAATCAATCTATACTGTAAAAATTAATCGCAAAATGTGTTGTTAAGCGCATAATTTGAAAACAGCTGAACCGATTAACAAGTCTCTTTTTTTTTAGATTTCCCTACACCATAGGATACACGTTCCCTACACGTAGGATAGGGTACAGCGTGAACGAAGTCGTTTTGGGCCACCTAGTTAAATAATAAAGCTCACCTCTTTATTACTAATTTTGGGGGAAAAGAGAGTTATTCTTTTGGAACTACATACCTAATAGACTTAAAATCGTATAAACAATAATATGTATTTTTTATCATGTGTAATGTAATATTTAACAAGATTTAAAATCAAATAATGGCATCTTATAAGAAATATCATTGCGTGTACGACCATTATTACCATCTTCCTTGGGAGAGGCCTATGTCCAGCAGTGGACAGCCGGAGGTTCATTTGGTTCCTTTTCTTTCATATTCAAAAACCGGCAATAATTTCATGAGGCACTTCACTTCACTGGTTGCGTAGCATTAGGCGAGAGTCCTGCACAGTTGGTACTTATCACAAAAAAAAATAAACAAAGATAAAAGGTAAAAAACTTGTTCTTCAGAGTACCTAGGGCAAAATGTTTACTCTAATTGAACTGGGAGGACGCATATAGTAAACTATATTATAAATAAGAAGACAACAATAAAACAATGAGAAGAAACCCATTTGAAACTTACATACACATACATTGTCTCTGTCTGATTAAATTGTTTTATTCCATGAACAATAAGAAGTTCCTAGAAATAAAATAGTGAAACATTTTTCAGCAAAGTAGGTATACGTTGAGATATGATGCTATATAACTTGTACCCTTCGTTCTACCTTCATCTGTTACATCTAAATTTGATGTAAAACAAATGTAATTCTCAACAAAGGACGTAAATAAGGAAATTTATTTCGCCTTTGTTGACACTAATAGGCTTGCGAGTCATATCAACAGGAATAAAACCTTTGTGTTTGTCCTTTGGTATGTACATCTAATTAGAGTACATTGTATGTGTGGCTCTCCGTTGATTATATTACGCGTTTAGCTCTCTGACCCTTGTTGCTAATTAAATTTGCTGCAAAATTAATGGCATACGACTCGCGGGCTGCTTGCCTACTGCATGCCCGTCATGGTGAAATTGTAATTTACTGTGACTTTCTTTGTTGTCGAAATCCTTACTATACCAACCACAGTTACTCTAAACCAATGAATCTTAAAGAATGTTAAAGAACAATCTAGTCTTATTTGATATTTTATAATCGTTATAAAAAGCTTCTTTTCATGCTTTCTTTACAGCGGTCAGATAAGATAGACGCATTGTTAAGCCACGAGACAGGTGTCATGATGACCATGACCACTCAGTCAAAAAAAAAGTGAATTTACAGGCTTTAAAACACATTTACAAGTATTGTGATGAAATTCAATCGAAATGTATAAAACAATATAACATACGGGTTTTTAGTAAAATTTGTAAAACCTAATTAGTAATTAATATCTTTCTTTGAAGCGTTAATATCATAAAATGCGTAATTTTACTTGTTATTTTAAGCATCCCACGGGTTTCTTTTTCAGTAACAAAGATTTGTGAACGAATAAAAATATCGCAATAATTAATAGCGAAGCTTCCTAGATTCCTTAGTGGAACCAATTAACGGTCACGGGGAGCAGGAACACGTGAGTCGAACTCAAGCAATCAGCGCAAACCTTTTATTGCAAGTCACCAACTCGGGCTGAAGGCTCAAGGTCCCAATATACTTACCGGATACAATTATCGCACGTTTTCCTCCTCGTTCAATATTCTCCAAGTTTACGATGTTCCTAATGGTATTATCTGATCTACAAGAGCTACAAGCCTTTGCTTTTATATTAGAATACGTATGTGATTTTTAAATAGTAACATTGATGTTATAAAAGGATTATTAGGCATTGGGCAGTCCAAATTATTAACCGTGCTGGAAGTCAATTTGTATAACTACGATTGTTGAATATTACTTACGCTTAAATATTTATTTTATGAAGCATTGGAATAAAATTAAAATCCGACGCGCATCTTTTAATGAAAGCTAAATATGAGCTACCGCGTCTGCTTTAATCTTGCCATTATTTTGAAACGGAATTTTATATTTTTCAACATTTGTGACAGCACGTAAAATTGTAACCTCCCGACTATTTTACTCAATTTAGTGTATTTTTGCCTTTATTTATACTGTTTATTACAAATAGACTGAAATAAAAAGTGTTAGAAACTATTGTAACTCTTAAATCTTAGCAGTGTTTGTGTAAAACTGTAAATTTTTACAACTAAAGTTCGAACCAAGTGTCAACTGTCAACGGCTGGACGAATTCAAATTGGAGCTGGATTTATTCTCAAGTTCTGCGTAATCCCGGGGAGTATTGCTTTCATTTTACAAATTTAAAAGTCACCTTTTACTAATCACACAACAATTAATCTACTTCACACCACTCACCCCAGTGAGTTACGTCCAAATCACACTTGGCAAAGTTTACTTCTCTCTTGGCTTGACAAACTGTGGAAGCGAAGCTGAGGATAAAAACAATAAGCCCAGACATTCATTAAACTCAAATACTTCACACACATTAAACAGGCAAAAAGACATCCTCAAGAAGACTAAAGTATTGAGGCTGGCTTTTGCATATAAAGTAAAAGGTGACTACTAACTAACATTACAAAGACGTTTATTTCTTTCATAATTATTTAATATATAACTTTTTGCAGTGCTTGGGAATGGACGGCAAAATGATGACTCGTTCAGCCGTGGCCCGCCGTACTGAGGAACAACTTCGTGTGACTCTCTTGGAACTAAAAGAATATAAGGAACAATGCCAAACACTGCTAAGAGAGAGAGATGATAATGAAATAGAAATGCTGTCTGTGCTACAAAAGAACAAAGATTTAAAATTAGAACTTAACAAGGTAAGCTTGGACTTGGAAAATATTCACAAAGAAAACATGGAGCTACAGAGCATCGTCAATGGTTTTGACCAATGCAGGGAGGAGTATGAAGATACTCTCAAGAACTCTGCTACCCTGAAAACTAAACTAAATAATGCTGAGAACCATATTTTAAAACTTGAAGAACAATTCCTAGTTCAAAGTGCTACCCAAACACAAATTTTGTTCGATGAACTTATGTGTAGCAAAAGTAAGTTGAATTCTAACACTAAATCATGTAACATTGACATTTCTACTATTGATTTGACCGGTGATGATACATTACCACTGTGTAGAATGAATAGTAAGAAAAAGTTAAAGAAATATATCAAACTCAGAAAATGCATTAAGAATTATTGTAAACTGTCACTGAAAAATAAAAAATGTATTAAGATACTATCAAAAGCAGTTAAAAATAACCAAGTTTTGAATAAAAAATTGCTCAATTGTGAAACTGATTTAGAGCAAATTAAATATACCTATGAGGCCGATGTATGCAACCTTCAGACAGAAATTTCTATGCTCCTTGATTGTATTGATAATTTAAAAAACAAATATGAATTGTCTCAACAAGAAATGCAGGAACATATACTAGCTGTGAATGATCTACTTGAAGTGTCTCGTTACAATGAGGAGCGTGTTTATTCTTTATTGAGAGTAAACGGCTCCTCCGATACAATGGACATTTCTGTTTTGAATACTATAGCAGATGTATGTTCCAGTCAGAAGGTGCATACTGATTGCCCAACACATTTTACTTTATTCAGTGACGAGTTAGGTAAGGACTTAGGTGTATATTTGAACAGAATGTGTAGCGGACAATCAATTTCGAACTTTTGTATGCCCGGAGCTACATATGCTCAAATCTTAGAAAGAATTTTAAGTATGAATTATTGTCCGAATACGACATTAATACTTCTAGTTGGGAGGAAAGGAAAACTAAACAAGAAACAGATGACTGAATCTTTTGAAAAGTTATTTAGTATAAATAATCTTAAAAAAGTCATCTTGTTTACTTTTCCCTATGTACAAATGTTGCCAAAGAGTTATAATAATAAAGAAAACCTTGAAAGGTATCAGTTAAACAGCCTTATGTATACAGCTGTAAATAATAATTGTATAGTTTTGAATGACTCACACAAACAGCTAGAAGTCATAGATATTAATAATTTAGATTTTAAGTTGTCATCCCTGAAAAGAGATAAGTTCTTCTTATCTAATTCTTACAAACAACGTATAGCCAAGTTGCTATTAAACTTTTTATCATTGAAACCAGCCAAGTATTTGGCTTTCTCGACTACTGCTTCTATTGAGCAGAATGTTAGGCATAGTTTTAACGATTTGGAATATGTTCCAAATATTTATTTAAATTAGATAATAAGACAATGGAGGACATCTCTTGCAGAAATGAGTCTAGATTAAATACAAATGTAAAAAATCCTACCATTAGTTTGATAGACTCAAATAGACAGAATAGAAATAAATGTAATTTGATTAATCTGGTGCATCAAAATTTACAAGGTATGGTAGGTAAAGAACTTGAAATTGAGTTATTTTTAAAGGAATTTAACATTGATATTATTTGCATATCTGAACATTGGTTTAGATCACATGAACTCACTTTCAATTTCAATGAACACCAGATAGCAAGTTCGTTTAGCAGAAAAAATGCCATTAGGGGCGGCTCTTTAATTCTAATAAAAAAATACCTAAAATTTAAAGAACGCAAAGATATAGTGAGCCTTTCTGCTGAACGGATAATAGAAGTAGCCTGTATAGAACTTAGTCATCTTGTTATTGTGGGCGTATACAGGCCTCCATCAGGGTTATATGATCCTTTTGAACTTACAATGGAACAAATTTTATCAAAAATATGTGCATCTAACAAAAAGATTATTGTATGTGGTGATTTTAATATTAATTTGTTAGATATGAATTCGACAACTGTTAGATTCACATCTTTATTTAAATCATATAACCTTTTCAGTTTGTTTAATGAACCTACAAGAGTCTGTGAGACTACAGCTACTTGTATTGATAATATATTTACTAATCATATTCCAGTGAAAAAAACCATAATTAATTGTTTAAGCTCTGATCACTGTGGGCAAATAGCTTCTTTTAATATTGATTGTGATAGTGACACAACGAAAAATGTTGTGTATAATCCTGTGACTACAAAACGTATTGAGCAATTTAGAAGTAAATTAAAGTCAAATATTCAGTTATCATATGAGTCAAATAGCTCTGATGAAGCTTTTAATAAATTATTTAAGGAAATAAGAAATCAATTTAATACAATATTTACTTCTAAAACAGTTAGAAACGGCATTAAAAAAAGTAGATTTATTGAATGGGCAACTAGAGGAATAAAAATAAGTAGGCGAAGATTATATGAGTTGTATGATGAAAGGTCTTACAACAGTAGTGAAGCATTTAAAGTATATGTTAAAAACTATTCCAAAACCTTCAGAAAAGTTTGTAAAGCTGCTAAGGCTCTATATATAAAAAATAAAATAAAAAATTCCAGTAACAAAATTAAAACTACATGGAAGGTTATAGCTGATGAGACTGGAAACGTCACCTGTCGCGACACAGATTTTGAACTATATTTTGAAAATAAAAAGATAACTAATGATCTAGAAGTTGCGACAGTCTTTGAAAAATTTTTCTCTGACATTCCAGTCTCAACTACAAAAAAACCTAAATTCCTCACCTGAAGCAGCTGAAAATCTACTCAGAGAAAAAGTGGAGGAATGTGATGTCAATTTTATGTTTAGAGAAATTAACCCCAGGGATATCATTGATACATTCAAATTGATAAATGTTAAAAATACTACCGACCTCTGGGGCATGTCTACAAAAATTATCAAATCTGTGATTGACATCATAGCTCCTCAACTTTCAATTATTTTTAATGGCTGCATAAAAAGTGGTATTTTTCCTGACTTAATGAAGCATAGTAAGATTGTACCTTTATTTAAAGCGGGAATTAAATCTGATCCGTCAAATTACAGGCCTATATCGATTTTACCAACCCTCAGTAAGATTTTTGAAAAAATCATTTTAAAACAATTATTAGTTCATTTTAATTCGAATAATTTATTACATGATAATCAATACGGATTTACTAAAGGTCGATCCACAACAGATGCCGGTATAGGTCTTCTTTGTAGTATATTTGAAGCTTGGGAGGAGTCGCGGGATGCTTTAGGTGTGTTTTGCGATCTCTCCAAAGCCTTTGACTGTGTTAATCATGCCACATTGGTCAGGAAATTGCGCCACTACGGCATAAAGGACTCAGCTCTTAGCCTTTTGACTTCTTACCTTAAAAATAGAACTCAAAGGGTTGAGGTAAACGGCAAGAGGTCCAATGGAACTAAAATAGAATTAGGTGTGCCACAGGGATCTATATTGGGTCCATTTCTTTTTCTCATCTATATAAATGACTTACCTTACCTAGTTAAGGATAATGATAACGAGATAGTACTTTTTGCTGATGACACTTCACTTATTTTTAAAGTGAAGAGACAAGAGTCAAATTACGACGAGGTAAACAGTACTCTCTCAAATATAGTAAATTGGTTTAATGCGAATAACTTACTGTTAAATTCTAGCAAAACAAAATGTATAAAGTTTACTCTGCCAAATGTTAGGCAAGCCCAAACCAACGTACTATTAAATGATGAGAAAATGAATTTGGAAGATACCACTGTATTTTTAGGTATTACACTTGACAGTAAATTACAATGGGGTCCTCATATTGCTAATCTCGCGGGTAAGCTCAGTTCTGCAGCATATGCAGTCAGAAAAATTAGAGAAATTTCTGATGAAGACACGGCACGATTGGTATATTTTAGTTATTTTCATAGTAGAATGTCATATGGAATCCTTTTATGGGGAAACGCTGCCGACATTAATACAATATTTGTGCTGCAGAAGCGAGCCATACGTTCTATTTATAAAATGTCTGCTTTTGAATCTCTGAGAGAAAAATTTAAAGAAATTGGAATTCTAACTGTTGCTTCTCAATACATTTTGGATAATGTAATATATGTAAGAAAAAATATATCTAAATTTAAAACTAGAAGTGACGTTCACTGTAGAAACACTAGAAATAAGCACAAATTAGACTTGCCGGTGATCAGACTTAGTAAAGTTAGTAAATCGTTTAAAGGTCAATGTGTACGCCTTTACAATAAAATCCCAGAGAGCGTTCAAAACCTTTCTATTAATAAATTTAAAAAAGTAGTAAAAAAACGTTTGTGTGCCAAAGCTTACTATAAAGTCAATGATTTCATAAATGATGGCACATCTTGGGAATAGGATGGCTGCTTGCAAGGCTTCTTCTACACTATTACAATATGACTTACAATGATGTATTTAATATATACTTATGTTAAGTTACAGAATTGTAAATTTTTTATATTTTAAAAGATGATTTTTTCCCCCTTTTTTGGTAAAAAGTGTGGGACCCGTGCGAGTTTCTTACGCCGGTTCTTCTCGCCGGGTTAGTTCCCGAACCGGTGGTAGGCATCATGTAGACTTTCTGAGGGTGTTTTGATTGAAACTTATTCAGAATAAAATTTATTTTATTTATTATTATTTTCATTTTCATTTCGCACACAAACATTCTCGACATCCTTGTTTACTGAGATTCAAACGTATCTTTTAAAATTCGAATGCGAACGGACCACAGCTAAATCGTTGCAAGCACGCATATTTTATTTGCTTTTCCAGTCACGGGGGACCGCACTGGCTGGACATCAAATCAAATTAGTGGACTAATAAAGCAAAGGCAATCCGCTTTTACAGAGCAATTTAATATGCCCACTGAATACTGCTAGACGTGCAGTACGCGACCGCTAATTGTTAATGAAAGTACATAATGTAGTTTGCGGCGGAATTTCTTGCTGCTGACATAGTTTGCTTAATACAGATAAATGGATACAAATTGAAGGTATTAACCCAGTGGGGCGTGTTGTTTTTGTTGCGGAAATGATTAAAGATAAAATGTGAAGCACTTTTGATACCATAGAAATATTAACTAATGTTTAATCTTAATGCTATGATAAATAAAACGACCTTTAGTAAATAAATTAGATAAAATTTTAGAAGATTAAATTAGATAAATTCTTATCTGTTATGAATTTTGAAGTTCAAGCACATAGTACATAATATAACGTACCTACATGTATAATATTTTTAAGAAAATGACTTAAGATAGTCAAGTTACGACAGCGTAACTCGAGATGAGCCGTGCCATTTTAACGATCTTTGTTCTCCTACATTCGTCTCTGTCTCGAACAACAGAAGTAATAAAATATTGAAAAAACAGGTTCGAGTTTCAGGCGTGTCCAGCCTCGGGCGCTCCTTTTAAATAAACAGTAGCATAATCTTTGACAGTCGATTGTTGTTTTCGATGCAAATACCTGCACACAATATTAACAGGAAATACAGCGGGCAAATTCATGTTATTTCGGAACACAGTCCCGTGGCGCGTTTGTCACTTACTTTTAGTTTATTTTTAGATATTTTTTCCTTTTACGCTGTATATTCAGCGGTCGAAATTTAACAACGCGTCGACTTTGAAATATGTGGGTTGTTAGTGTTTCTAGTGTAACTTTATAAGCGGGGTAAATTTACTTTCACAAAATATATTTTAGACTTTACCAATGTCACTCGTTATTTTGAACATAAAATATTTTGGGATAAAAATTTAAAAAAACCCATCTATATTATGGAATAATGGTTTATTTTTATTATAATTGTAAGCAGAATAAATTAAACGTTCATTTTCTTTTAGTATGCTTTTAATAATCGAATACACGTCATAATAAATAGACACATAAAATTATTATTAATGAAAATATTAAATAGCTATCATTACGTAAATTCAGACAGTTAAGCGATATAAATTTGCGGTGTATGGTATAACAGTATGTAGCAAACAACGTGAATCGCTCTAATTACCATATTAACTCGTTTCATTATTCATGTATTTAATTTCCACTCTGTTACCGTTTATTTTTTGAGCTCATTCACATCTATGTTTATAGAAACCTCGTGCTTTCCTCCTAATTCAGGGTTTTATAAAAATTACTAAACGCAAAAAATAAAATTACAGGCCACAGATAAGACGGATAATTTCCACCAAAAATTTAGAAGATATAAATTAATCAGCATAAAAAATTCATAACCTAAACCGTTTTACGCAGTAAATTAACGTTGGTGGTTCTTAGTACTGTGATAAGCCAAATACCTCATTTTAAATATTCAAAAAGCATGTTTTATCTTTGAGCAAAAATAGTATCGAGAAATCGCGTCGATGCGACGTAAAACAACCTACAGTTTGTTATTGAATATATTTAACGAGGGTAAACAGAACCATCGCTCAACATCGCTCATAATAAATACTGTAGCTGAACCATGATTAGGATAATGGGAAATATCATTTTTCAATACGCCCGGCGAGACTCGGTCCATTCATCGAGTTTTACTAGCTATGAATCCGATACGCTATCTCATTGGCAAATTTAGCGTGAACCATCAACACGTTTCGGTTTATCGTTGTGAGGACAATCCATTCGGTGATACGAAATTTGTACGGAAAAGTTCACTAAACTTCGGAACAACGCGAACGGTGAAATAATACGCTCCAATGCCGATCGTGTATCAATTTTATGGTTGCGTAAAAAGGAACACATGGTTAAATCTATACGTAATATAGACTAAACTAGGAAATGACGAGAAATATTTTCTTTGTAAACATTTGTTTTATCTTTTAAATCTAAAATGAAATCACCTTTTCCCGAGAAAGCAAATTTATTACCAATAGGAACACAAGAATAATAATGAATAAAAGTATAACGCATTTGTTTATAAATAGCCTTGTAAAAGAAACGCGAAAAACATTTTTACAGGACTGTTTCCACATTTATTTTCAAGATGTAAAACGTTGAGCTAAGTATCTAATTCCTTACACTTAAGGAAAGTGCATAATTTTCCTTCTAATGACATAGCCTAGCGCTGAATAACAAAATATTACATAATTCTCTGGCATAAACTTTGAATAACAATTTTCTTATATAAATATTATATCTATTTTATGAAGTAACATGTTAATAAAATAGAAAAGGTAACTTTGCAATTTGGAACTAAGTTTTGAATGTCTTATTTAAAAAATGTAACGCATTAATAATGACAAAAGTATTTCTGAATGGACAATATTATTAAGGTATTTTATTTTTCGTTATTGAGTTTCGAAAATTAATTTCTAAAAATTTTCGTTCACTATATTGATTTTAAATAAAACACGATATCAAAGACTCAATTTAAAACCAAATCAATGATGTGAAAATATTTTCAATCATTTGAATTGGTCAAAATTCAATGGGATTTGACGCTTGATTGAGTTTCAAACGTTCAAGCATACACAAATCGCAAAAATTATGTTCAACAAAAATATTAAATATTTTATTTCCAATCCATGACTGTTCCTTTTTTCATTTAATGAGAACCGACGCGACGGTAAGAATGAGTTTTGTAAATTTCATGCAAACAAAGACAGGCAAAGAGTAACTTGCTAAAATCGTATTATCTCTGATATGTACTGCTTATTTTTTCCTATCATGTTTTTATTCGCGAATACTTGGTTTAATAATTTAAATTTTCTAATTTGCTTAATTGTTAATAAAGGCCTCAATGTGTTGACACATTGAAATCGTTTTTAGATAACATACTTTCTTAATTAATGTTTTTACCAACAATTTTTATCTTAATAAAATTAAATTACCACTCTTTAAAAATACTAATATCAGCGATCAAATACTAGAACTATGCAACAACTGGAAATTGGAAGTCCTCCATGCAATGCAGTGAGACCACTCCCTGGTCATAAATATCTATACAGCAGGACGTTTGTCATTTCTTATTTGACCTTATTAGTCTTCTAAAGGCAAGAGAGCGTAGTTGACAACGTCGTGTTTGCACAATCCAGCAACACACGTACAAACACACATCCACTATGCTAGGTCAATATGCTCTACGCTTGAGTGCGACGTAAATCTTGACAGTGCGGCCAGAGAACCGGATTCTTTCATACAGCTTACAATTTAGATCGACATTTCGGTATATGTAGAGTAAAATATACGTTTTGCCTTGAGAAAATACGTGCACGTGCATTTTATGTATAAAGGATTGTATATATATTTTTAAGTAGGTATATGATTCGTATAAGAGAGCATTTTACCGAAGACGTTAGGAAAGCCTTGTTATTCATACATAATAAACTAAGCAGAGACAATGTGGATAGTTAATTAATTATTAGTCAGGCATTATAGAGATTAAATTAGTCCTCATCTGACAGCAAAACTTTATATGAATAACAAACCCGCTCTTTCACGTTCAGCAGTGCTACATATAACTTCTATAAATCTTCTTCGATATAACATGAAATTCAAATTCTATCTGGGAATATATACTAGTGTAATGGCCCAGATCTTGAGCTCGACAATAAATAGCAAGGCAATCGTAGCGTCGCCACGTGCCGCGGCAACTTAATGGACTATTAACAAGATATAACCTTATCCGGGAAACCTATGCGCTTGTGTAGCTTACTATTGACAGCTGACAAATATTACAACGCATAATGTATGAGCCGTATGCATAACATTGTTCTAGAAATTTCGACTTTAATTAACTGTTTGTTTCAACTGTCTCAACATCTTTCCTTTGTTTTCTTCAGCCGTGGATCGTCTACAGCAAGACGCACGTTCCAAGGTTTTTAAGCGTAGAAACTTATTCGGGGTATGCACCCAATGGCTACAATCATTATCATATTAAGCAGTCACCTAAAGTTTACGGTAAAATTGTAAGTAAACTCATATACATGTATAACAGCAGAAAACAAATCAAAACTTTAATGAGAAAGAAATCAATTTTAAATAAGAAGCACATGTGTGGGATATTACGGAAGACAGGATGAATGTGCTGACTTGCTTTATTCTTGCCAGTCATTTGCTTTGATATAAAGGAATTTGCGTACAGAAATCAGATGTAAACTACTGACCTCCAATGCTTCTTCTGGGTATCTCGACTGTTAAACTAATATACATATTATAGTATATCATACGTCTTCTCTTATGTAAGCCGTCGAATTGGAAATCGAATTGAGAAGACACACTGGGGTTTTGGTCATAGAAATCCGACATCATTCGTGGTCCTTCCTCGAAGAATACAGATAACCTATAAGGATTTCGCCGCATTATAAAAAAAGAAAAACCGACGTTGGGTTTATATAATTTTCAGGGTGAACTAGCAGGAGACACTCATGATGTTCATTTAAATATAAATCGTTGCTTAATTTTATAGTAACATAATATATCAAAACTTCTTCAAATAAATTTAAAAACCAATTTATACACGATGCATGTTTGCTAGATGCTAATGTTGTTACATAGGAGATTTATGAAATCTCGTTTTATAAGCCGGAAGCTTTGTGAAATAAGTTATAAGACTTTTCTAAATGAACGACTACAATATAAAATCATTCTATAGAATATAAAATGACCTAATTTTAAAATCGCGAATCATATATTATTTATGAGACACATTACGTATCCCAAAATTTAATAATACTTATATAAATAATGTTGGGAAAGTGGAACGTAAAACAATATTTAGTTTTGTCAAATTGTCACTCTATTTTATTAATTATAATCATGGCACAGGAGCTTGGCTTAGCTTGCTTAGTTTCAAGTTTGCAAACGTAACAAAACATGCTTATGCAAATGTCGGAATGAACAATGTTATTTTGGGACTATGCTTTGGCTAAGCCGTATTCATTTATCATGACCGCATTTTCAAGTCCTTAAACTTTGTGTTAGAAATTACCTTATAGCTTAGATAACCAAAAAATAATTTATTTAGCAGCCGCAATTTCCAGGCGTTTTTTGTCGTATTTTTTAATATGGTAAGAACTCACAACAGATCTCAACACATTTTTTTATTAATTTCAAACTGTTTACATCTATCAAAAAGCATGCTACAAATTGCAAGGCGTAAGTTGCACTTACAATATTTCGATAGCTTACAATTTTGCAAGACCTATTATAATAGGACTGTTATTATTATATTCTTATGTACACTTAAATCTTTAAAACTACTCAACTGATTCTCATGCAGTTTTTTAATAGATACAGTGATTGAAGAGGTTTATATGTATTATACATGCATAATATATGCGAGCGAAGCCGGGCCGGGTCGCTAGTACATTATTATAAACCAGAGTACGTAACATCTGAACAAACCGATTTCAATTCGCCCGTCAATAGTTAAGCGAGGTGCCTAACTAATTATATACCCCAGTATTTAAATATTCACAAACACGCTTCATAGTGTTCTCGCTAACACTAATCCCTGAAGCGAGTTTACAGGCGACCTAAATGTCTAGATATTAATGAGATAAGTTTTAATTGTGTACGGGTGCAGTTGTTACTCCGTAGTTACATAAGGTGTATCAAGGAAGTAATCTAGGGAAAAGTATCGGAAAACAAAAGACGGTTGGTTTTAATGAATCTTTTTAAGATTGTTTCTTACTTTTAATGTTTAATCAAGTGGCGTAGTATTTTAAATAGCCAATGTAACCCTAATATGTTAGTATAGTCTTGCAACGGTGATTGATTAGCTTTATTAATATATAAAAAAATAAAAATAAAAAGTGCGCACGTGCATATTAAGCTATTTGTTCATGTGTATTTCTAACCAGCGAGTATAAATATCTATAGGCATTCTAATAAAACAGTTTATTTAATTAAAGGTGAAGCAATATAACCTTTAACAAATCCTCAAAGGTTAGTTGGCGGACATTAGGAAAATGAACTAAGGCGTTTCTAAGAAAAACATGTTTCGGTGTCAAACAAACACATAATTTTATATAAAGACGCAATCATTTCACGAGATCCCGACGAATAACGCAGAATTACGCACATTATGGTGAAGTGAGACACACTGCGTTGGAAAACGTAAGACTTATTCGTACTTTTCTATACATCTCTCTCCTTAACTCTCTCTTCAAATTAATAAGTATTATGCATGATAATATGTATTATTTTAGCCAATACATATGCGTGGAATCATAGTAAGGCTAAAGAAAAATCAATAATAACTTTTACTCCCCCATAATACATCGATGTAATCCGAGTAAAATTAATTATCAGTACCCAACTTAATGAACTTTCTAAAACTGTCTAAAACTTTCTACATCTCTTATAAGTGACCTTTGATGAGTCATCTTTACGGACTCTGTCAGAACTCCGTCAGTCAACTAATTAGTAAGCTTATCTAATTATAGCGTTCTTAACATGAGAAATTATACTATGATACTACCACAACGTACACAACACGACTGTGTGTTTTTCATTACTTTAATTAATAAATAGTAAAAGAATTCCCTTTTTCCATTAAGGCCAACTTATCAGAGTATGATTCATAAGATTTTGAAAAATACAAGACTTTTGGTAGCGCTTGACATCGTTTACTACTGTATGTCCTTACAATCGTCGCAAAATTCCTTTGTCAGTGGATCTTAATGTTTGCTATTTGACACCAGACACTGACAAATACATGTCTTTCACATCCATAGCAGACCAGTTAACTCCGAAATGTTTTGACTCCCATATCAGATCTAGCTGCGTGCGATTTATTTCTCATAAAAATAGAATTCACATAACGTTAGGAAAACAACATGAAGTACGTTGGGTGTGTAAGCTGTAGGTGTTTATTTATGTTGTTTTTAATGTTTTAAACTAGTGGTCAAGTCGCTGTTTCATATGTCTCATTTTAATTTATATCGGTCTAATTTTATCATTTAATTAAAGACTTAGAGACTTAGACTTAAAATTAAACTCGTCATTGGATACTCCAGGCATAAAAATTGTATTGTAATGACTTATTTACGAAATATAATACGGAAATCAGATTTAAAATGCAACTTACAAATGCTTAAAGATAATTTTCATTCAAATAATTAAAATAGTTGTATTTGCGACTCACACTAATTTCTGTAGCTGAAACTGTTTGTAAGTGATACTATAGTTTTGCTTTACGTTTTTCTCCAGCTGGGTCATTAGATGCACGTGATTCCCCTTTTGCACAGAACCTTGGTAGTTAATTGTTATGTACGACCTTTCCTTCCGACCAACTTCTTTTTAATAGACGTTGTATCATTGAATGCAGTTTGCCATTTAATAGAAAGTATTATTGTGTTCTGAATTTTATATTTCTTATATAAAAAATAATAAGAACAATTTGATGCTATTATTTATTAGCGGCGTTTTTTATATCAGTTGTTCAGAATCTTTTGTATATTACAAAAGTAATCAATGGATAATTATGATGCGAATTTTACTAGCCATGTTGCAATTACTAAGTATACAATGAAATTATATCACCTACTTTTGTTTAATATTTTATTACCTACAAAATTTCAACAATTAAAAACCTTGCGATTTTATAAAATAAATGTTTATAGCAATTTTAGTTTCAATGGATGTTTTGATAGTGTATTTTGCATTATTAGGATTCATCTTATTTAACTTGTAATTGTTTTCAAATTATTAATACAGTATCTTAAAATATGTCTTTAGACACAATAAATGTCTAAGAACGATCACAATTGAACAAAAAAGTTATTATTAATAAATAAATTAACACATTTTTCCCAACATATCCCCGGAAAATTTCTCTTCGAAACTTAGAAATATTGCAGACGTAATCAGAAATGCTATCATATAAAAATCTATTAGCAAATCAAACAGTAAGCATATGCTCAGTCGAACAGATTTTCCGTCAGAGCGCTCGTCTTTAATCTATGTAGAGAGGATCAGAGGCTCCGAGGGATTTATCTTAACGTACACATTTATTCTGCTTCGTTATTTCCTTAAGTCTGTTCCAAATGTGAGAACTTTGCGGATAGTGTCATGTGTGTTTCATTACGGTTAGTGCGGTCAGTAAACGGGGAAACTTTTTGTGGGCCATATTATTATTCGTTTCGAGTGTCATGGGCTCCGATATGATTCGCAATATGGTGATACGAATGAGATTCCGGCCATAGACAACAGTTGTTCTTTTTGTACCTTAAAAGTTTAAAATAGATTCATTTGTAGTTATAGTGTCATCAAATTATTATTACCATAGATGAAAACAAAATATTTTTTTTTAAGTTAGAACTGGCGTTGTACATAGATCTTAAAGTAATGCTTTTTTATAATGTTTTAAAAATCTCTTCATTTTAATTTTTGTTTTACAATTAGATATTTTATGTCACTATAAACCTATAACACTATATTCACTTGGACAACTAGGAAAGATTTGACTTTAACTTATGTTTAAGCGGTACTTAACTTTATCGATTTTTCCACCTACTCCAATCCTCAAGTATATAAGCTATACAGATTTTTTTTTATTATTTCTTTAATTATCATTCATGTTTTATATTCAACATATACGAGCAGAAAGAATTAAAACAGTTTTATCAAATAGTGCGGTTACAGGCCACAAAGCCGCAGTATATTTGCCTAGTAATAGTCATTTGTTGTGACAAACGTAACCTCATAATTGTTTAATATGAATCACATTTAAATGCTCTTGTATTGCTTTTCTATATTTGAATATCGCACAATTTGTTATTTCATAATTATTTGCTAAATTTACTACGTTTTAGGCAGCAGTTAATTTATTTGGTGACCAACTATTTAATATTATATAATTCGACTTATAAGTATACGCGAACTATAATGTCTTGGGAAAGCTTTTCTTAAAAAACGACGACTTATATAAAACAAAAAAAACGCGATAACTAAATCAGTTCTCAGAAAAAAAAATACCTACTAAAAGTTGATTGTATACAGCTCTTAAAAGAGATATATTTAAGAGAAAACGATTCTTTATTTAATAAAAGCATAGAGAATAACGTCGGTAATTATTTACAATACAATATTTAAACCTTCCGCCCTCATTTCTAATTAGTTAATTCACTTAAGGAAATTGTATTGTCATTATTATTCTATTACACGAATAACACCGTAATGCCTTTGTGTAATTAAAAAGTATTTGTTTACAATTTCTCTTTTATGTTTGCTTTCAAAATTCATATTACTTTATAATAGTGAAAATTTAATGACTTATTATTGGATATTATATAGATTGGACTATACTTAATACTCTAAAAGCTTAAAATACTATTATTAATATTCCAACTTTACCTATATCCATGAATGTTTTGAAGTTAATTAAACATTAGACATTTTTGTACTTACCAAAACAGATTTATATCAAAAAAGTAGTTTAATCAAAGCGTTGTACTGATTAAACATCTACCTAAGTAGTTACGACAAAAAATGTTTTCCATTCCCCAACCTCGTTCCCCAAGTAAACATCATGTAAAGCTGTCGAGCTAAGAGTATAATTGAAACAAGTAACAAATGCTTCGCTAAATTAAATAAGCAAGCTTGGTTCTGCCAATATGGCTCGCCTCACGTACTCGATGATAAATTTCAGAAATTGTCGACTTAATTTAAATAACTTCCCACGTGGCCTTCGGGAGACGTTCACAGTATGATAACTTTTGGGCCACCAATTGAATAAATAAAACTTGACGTTAGAGCAAATATTTCTGATTTAGTATTTGGTTATATTGCTTTGTAATTGACTAGTCGCGTAATTCTTTACAAGATGTTGAAGTCATTGTATTTTATTGAATTTAGTATCATATTATTAATCGATGTGTTCACCTAAAAACGTATTTTAGGCACATTGATAACATTTATCTGTGGTTTAGAGTCTGTGTTTTCACTTTTTTAGATATATCGCTTTTTAAGTTTCTTGGCTTGATATATTTTACTCTTAATTCTTTTTACAAATTTAGGTATTATGGTATGGTATGCTAAGTGTAAAGGCTAGTTGAATCTTATATAGACCCCACAAGGCAACCGCCTTCTAGTTCTACTGTTAGAATGTGTTCATATGTACGTGGCCTAAACAAACAATAAACCAGCGCTGTTAATCTTGCTTCGACTGTGACCACTTTATTAGACACCGAGACGCCCGTGTATAGAGAAATATACGCCTTCCGGGAAAAGTTTCGTTTGCGATGTAGAATTGCAAGAATTGATACTAGGTATCGGTACGTTCCTTGACAATAAGATTTTAAACAAAGAAAAATAAATATTATTATAACGTTAAGCGATAATCTCAAGTCAAACGTAAATCTGTCCCTCTAGCCAAATTCCTTTAACTGACTGGCATACAATACTTATATGATAATTTTTAATAAAACCTCTTTCTTATAATAATCGAGAAGGCGGGCCATCTGATGGAAAGTGGCCATCGCCACTGATAAATAATCGCAAAGCTTGACTGCTCGAAACTCGGTTACGTTACTACCTTCAATATATTATACCTGGGACCCACAATATACTAATCTTATTTTAAAAATTAAAAAAAGCCATCTTAAAATGAATCTTTGCCATAATTGATTTCCCATCTAGCAGTAATTTAACTCCGCGATTTTGCTTAAACTTACAGCGGAGAAATTTATGGAAGGCACTTTAGTTCACTTCATGCATAGGTGGAGTTGGTTAGGAATGCCCTGGCCTGAAACCTAACTTGACTTCACTGTTTGCACTCACTTTGCCTTTCTTTCTTCAATGTTTAATTTCAACCAGTACTTCATTCGTATCAATTTCAGTTCACTAATTATTTTAAAAGAAAAAGTTTTGCTATTTTATTACGTTCGGTATCTTAAACTTCCTTTATAACTTATAAATGTATATATATTCTTACATTATAATTAATCGCGTCAAAAATTCAGGCCTCGGAAGGCTGTAAATCTTTTGAATACCTTGGCTTTTCATACGTTACTTCTAAGAACTTTTGAAATATTCCATTAATAATATCTTTTCATTTTCTGGGGAAAGTGTAGGTACTGTCACTTATAAAATAAGTTAATCACGCTAATATTTCATATGAGAGTTCTGAAGGTTTGCCTTTTTTTATTCATTTTATTGTACAAGCATTTTTAAGCAGTTTTCGGCGCCCAGTTTTCGTATCCGTAGATCAAAAATATTATATCATGAGTCAGGGTGTAGCATACGTTCCTCCTAAATTTCAACCATTTAGTATTTTCTGCACAAAGAAGTCAAATTTATATAGACCAATACATAGACTATTGACCATCCTATATAATATCAACTTTCTATTCTTATAACGTTTTGTAAGCTATTTTTACTATAAAAAACTAAATCTGAATTTCCTCAGTTTCCCTATAATACATCAAAGCCAGGGATGACGGATAGGCTACATAATTGCTCTTTAAGGCTTGGCACTAGCGACTATTTTAGAAGATCACCTCTTGTACTTTTCTTTTAATCGAATGCACTGTAATACTAAAGTAAAACTAGTCTTTTATACTACCACTGAAAAAGTAACATTTACATCTGATGTCCTTTATTCAGAAATGAAATTGAAAATTCTTTTAGGAATAGAAAGCCATATTGCTTATGGATGTCCTAAAGTCTAAACAATGTGTCAAAAAAAGGACCATGCTCAACAGTATTAAAATGTGTTATCCTTTTTTTTTTGACGGGGGGGAAATCCTCTTACGGATACCGCGTCCTCCTCGGGGGAGAAGGAGGCGGTTATGTCGGACTCGCCTAAAATCGGCCACTACCGACTAAAACCCACCAGTAAAAATGTGTTATCCTGAGAATTCTCCGATAACTTGTTTTAAATTATATGAACGATAAACAAAGTTCTCATATAATAGAAGCAGGTCTTTAAATAATAAGTTTACTTATATAACTGTGACCTAAAAGCGCCGGCATTTAGTTTATACAGGTACATCTTTACCCTACACATATGCCCTTGGAGAATACCGACGTGATATAAGTCACAATGTTCTAACATTAGCAAAGTGCCTACTTATCCTGACGCCTTTATGTTTTCACATACCTTTTACACTTCATAAAGAATATCTCAGACCAGTAGTTGGTACTCATTGTTTTAAGACATTACGACAACTTTGATTAAAAAAATCACTCACCTATAAATCACACATCTTAATTTATATTATGTAGTAATTCAAATATCTTAATCTCTTAAGCAAAATACCTTCGTCCAACGTTACCAAGAAATATCTTAAAGAAAACGTAAGCGATTTGAAAATCAAATTACCATTAAGAAACTTTTAGCAAATATTGAAAATTTCTCAAAGTTTGTTACGAAACACGAAACGCGAATATTGTTCTGATTATTCAATTCCGTGTAATTTTATTCAAAACACTCTTACTTACATAAATATTTCTCATTAGAATATTTTTCGATTCATGTTCAAGACGGTTGAATGAAATTATTTACAAAATTAATGTACTTTTGCAATTTCAAAATCGACACAGCTCCTTCTTGCTATTACAATTATTATGTCTTGTTCATCGTCTTTAATTCAATGACACTTTAAAATCACGTGTAAAAGAATTTAGTGAATCTAAATTGAATGTTTCTTTTCTTTTTCTTTCTCGCATTTCCATTTCTCTTAAAGTCAAGCTTACCTATAAAAATACTCTTACTAATATCATCGAAAAGTTTGTGAAGATGCATGGAATATATTCACGCACATAACAGGTTTAGGTGAAAATTTGCATACAGATTAACAGATATTCTTATAATATATTTTCACCTTTTTATACACAACCTAACAGTGAAAAACGTTTACCAAGAATACCCTAAAATATTCTTTCGACTTCTCAAAGACTTTAAGAGTTGTAAAGTTAAAGGAAAAATGTGAGCCTACTTTAGGATTTATGAACGCTAAATAGAGCCTTCTCAGTAAGAATACAATACCCTTCTCTGTAACAAGGACAGTATTACAGGGCTTTGTCAATTATATAGAACGAATAGCTAATGTACGTCCATTAATTATGAATTATAGATCAAGGGATCTTAACCAATCCTGAACTTTAGTATCTGTACAAAAGGGATATCTCTCGTAACATGATAGTATGATAGCCCATTTAGTCCATTTGCATGTAATATGAATTTGATAGATACATGTTTATTACAGCAATATTAAAACAGTACTTTTCTTGTATCTGATATTAATTACTTAACTATTACAGTATTTATGATAAATGTTTTTTGTTTGTTAACTATTAAACAAAACTAAGCTTACAAACAATAATTATTACCTATCCTTATTAATATAATGAATATGAAAACTATTGGAGCGATCTTCAAGAAATTTACCTATAAGGATTTTTATTTTACAACAAAATAATATTTTCTAAGGCGAGTGAAGCCGTGGTTAAAAGCTTGTTTATTTAATTATTATTGTTTTAGATTATTAGCAAATAATATTCAAAGAAAATTGCCTCCAAAAATATAACTTGTCAACTAAAGTGAATTTTATCCTAAAATACCCCGAGGAGTACCCATTGAATTGACTGACGGTGACTTTTATCGAATTTCTTAGATACATTAATTTATATACTTTAAATACACATAATTTACAATATCAATCAAAATCTTTGATTGTTAATCATTGGCTTTGTTTATTAATATAATAATTTATTTATCTCATCTAGTATTGAATATATGAAAAGGAAAACGTATAATAGACCTTTTATTTAGAATCGACAATAAACGTACCTATCTACGTAAATACTAACAGAAATAGGTACATTTCGTCCAGTTTACATTTTTCAGGGTTCATCTTATATGTTTCAAAGCAACCAACTGAAACATTATTTATAAATGTACCGTACATTAAAGTTTCATTAATTATTACATGGTATAGGGTTGATTGAAGTAATATTTTTAATACCGCATACAATGTTTTGCATAAGTTAAAATGATATAGTTTGAAACTCTTCTATTGAATATAATTATCTTTATCTGAAATATGCTTTGAAAAAGTTAGTTCTTAAAATGTATGTTTTTATAAACTCGGCAATCCATTTGCAACGCTAGAATTTATACATACGGAGATGATCACTCACCAGTAAACTCTGCAAAATTGCCCTACAACGTCTATATGCATAGCAACCAAAACATTCGTTCAAAAGTAGACAGTAGAGTAGAGTAACAAAATAAACAATCTCCGCCTTAGTATTTCCTTACAACGGGCTTTGTATCGCAATTAAGATCAATAAAAGATGATTTGCGAGCGCTTATCTCCCGTGTGCATAAAAACCAAATTTAAACGAAGGTTTCGGAAAGCAGGGACAAAGTAATGGGCTTCTCGTGTACGGGTTGCCCTAAAGCGTTGAGCTTTGGGAAAATTCAACCCCTTGACGCGCCACATAAAACATTGGACCGAGAGTCGACTGCGATTGGATTATGGTTTCCTAATACTTAACACGGCTTAACTTAAGCGACAAAATAACAAAGTTTTCACAAGCTAACTCTCTAACACCTTGTATGAGAAATTGTTTGACGAGACGCGCATTGTTCCAACAAGCGTAATTGGGAACGAAACTATATAATTAAACTTTTTCAATAGATAGTTGGCTAGCAACTGCATTTGTTATATACTTTGAATACGTTGTTATAGACATAGTTCAACAAGTCTCTCATTTGTTACTATTTTACAAGTATATTTCTAATGTAGTAAAACACAGTAGTATTTTTTTTAATTTATTGAACAATAAAACTGTATCCAAACGTTCGTCAACTGTTGACCTATTTCCACTATATCTAAACAACAAAACCACTACTCCAGGTAAAAAGGGGTGAGAGGCAAAAAAGTTCCCAAGTGGCAACCTCTCCCGCCTTTCAACGTATCTAAACTGTTTAACGAGCGATTTTCGGATACGTCACGCGTAGACTCGAAAGGTATTCGGAACGTTTCTTGTAGTTTATTCAGCGTGATTTTGAAGAATATAAAGAACTCCTTGTTCTTATTTCAAACATGCATTATTGTCTCGCAGTAAAAATATACTCTTGCAATTTCTGCGAGCCTGGTATACTGTTTATTATAAAGCTTTGTTTTTTTTATTTATTAAGACATAAATCTAGAAGAATGTAAACATTTATTATTAATTTGTTTTAGTTATCGGTTCCATCACCATGTGCGGACAATTAAAATTAATTCAAGGATGATGTAGCTTCTTAATAGCCAAGAACTCTCAAAATTGAGAGCAAGATTAAACCTAGGTATATAAAATCATTATTAAATCGTCAGATAAAGAATTTAATATATATATAGCTCAAATATGTAGGTACGCACTTAAATACATTTTGACCTGACATTATTTTATAACAAATCACACTTATTTCCTAGCCTTCCTTTCATAAAACGATATTTCTTTTTGCCATTTATAACTTATTTTGTCAACTTTGACCTTTGAAAAGATCTAATGCAAGTTAAGCGGTTATTGAAACGCCAGGAAAAATATAAAATTCTGTAACAAGCTTTATCTAAGATATTAAATACTAGCTGCGCTCCGCGGTTTTACCCGCTCAGTTCCCGTTCCCGGGGAAAAACCGAGATAAAAAGTATCCTATATGTTAATCCAGGTTATCATCTATCTACATACCAAATTTCAACTAAATCGGTCCAGCCGTCTTTGCGTGTTTCTTACAAAAAAATCATCCGTACATACATCTCAACCATATATAGTATTAATAGGAAGGATAGGATTAAAATTGGAGACACTGCAACATTTCAACTATGTTTAAGAATAAGCAAGAATGCTATGTCCAAACTGCATGTACATTAAGGCGAGACGACATACAACAAAGCTCGAGCAACAATGGGTGCAGTGGAAGACCGTCTCGACGCTAACAATGGTGGAGAATGTTAATTGCTGTCGTTTGCCGAGACATTGATAAATGTTGACGCTTGTCAGCTAAGGATTTGCCGTACCCACTGAACGGAATCACGCTGCAACTCGTTTGAATATTATGCACCGCTTCCAGATCAATATTACATAGACTTCTGTTGAGATATGCGCGGATTAATAGACAAACAATTTATTTGGAACTTATAGTCTTATCAGTCAGTATTTGGTTTGGTATTTATTTACTTATCTTCTGATATAGCATTGTATGTATGTGTATACAAATATGTACAATTAAAGTAAGTAGGTAAGTCTAATTCGACTGCAAAATTGGAACTAAACACGTCTTAAGATCAAATATTGTACTTATATTTGCAAATTTAAAACAGCTTAGTTTTAAAAATATTACTAGGTAGTTAGATGTCTCTAGATTACTTTATACTATGTTAAAATATAGACTAATAGTATTAGTCTAAAGAAAATTAATATTAACCCATAGACTAACATGTTGTGTTAATCATAAAAGCACTTGTAAATAAGTATAAGTATAGAATGTCATACATTTTTATTTCTATGATAAAATATATGAGACTATCGTAACGATTGGCTGCACAGTGAGCAATGAGATTCTTGGGATCTTGTCCTGAATTTAATCTGTGGAATATGGTTAGATTACCAACCTCAAATATTTCACTATTGTACCTAGTTCCCACGTCAATAATTTGACATTCAGTGTCCCGAGGAGTTGAGTTATTTCTGTATTAATATAAAATATGAATATCTTTGCGTTACATCAGGTACAATAATAATAAAGAAAATGAAAACCGCTAGTAATTCATATTGAATTAACATATCAAATACTAGGTGTCAATGTTTAGATATAAAGCTAAAAAAATATTATTTTACAAATAAATGAAGATGGTTGTCACAGTAAAATCTTTATTACGTATGTACCATGTGCCATCGTACCTCAAATCCAACAAAGAGTCGTCCGAGAAATGTTATACAGACGAAATAATATACTATTTCAAATATCGATTTCAGCCGCTTTATAATTCCATTTCAGAAAACTAGTTCTGTAGCTACAAGTACGAAATCGGTTTGTTCAAATCGAAACTATTGGAATATTGAAAATATAGTTTTTCGAAGCGCGAGGAATTTATTCATTTTTCATTGTAATCGCTGTCTTTTTATATGTATATCAGCCAACCGTTATTGGGCTGTATTTTGGCTGAACAACAATAAAAGAATATTACATGGAAAGGATTTGTTGTTTGTTCATATTAGAAATGTACGACTAAAAGTATTTATGTAGTTATCTGGTTCAAACGAAGCAACGGGCGAACTAAAACCAATTAATAGAGCTCGGAGATATTGTTAAAGACGCTATGAATTTACGCTAGCGCTTGCCTTCACGACAATTAAATCTATCTCTTAATTACAAACCGTAAAAATAAAATAGCTTGTACGCATATGTACAAGCTATTTGTGTTTGTGGCGCAAATATAGCGAAAATATCTCATAACAAAACCTATTTCTTAAAATAGGCATAGAGCTATTATGATATTTTGGATGTATGGCGGCTTTATATTTAAGAGAAATCGTGATTCCTATTAATAAAGTTCTTCTTATTAATATATACAGGATTGAAAATACCTATTATTTATGAGTAAATGTAAGAAATGTTTTAACTATGGAATATGTATCTACACATATAAATACATGTCCTCAAAACATAAAACCCAAATTTTCCAGAATATCCCGTGACACAAAATATTTTTACGCTGTTTGTGTTCCTGTATTTTTCAACAATGGATTGTCTTTGTCCCAAACATTTCAATTAAAACTTCATAAGGCTTGCAAAAATGTTATGTAGAACAAAGCTGCATACCAGCAAGCAAATAGCCTTGGGCTACTCTTGCACAGGCGGCTACAAATAGCGCACTCTGTCTGCTAAAAGCAGTTATAGTGTTATTAATTACTTAGAAAAACTTGCAGTTCGTAACTTAATATTTTGTTCTAAAACACAAGTAAGATCCTTTTGCAGACTTGTTATTTTGTAAAGCATAATAGAAATAAATGATATGTTATTTTATGCTAAACTAGATTTTGAAAATGGGTGGTATAAGTTTGATACATCTTTGTGGCACCGTAACCCCTGATTTCATGAACCGATATTAATTTTATTTGACAGATGTCTTAATCGAGGAACCAATGAAATATATTTTTCACACTCGTTTAATTTTATAATAAGACATAAGATATTATTTACTACATACTAATGAAAATTTAATTAATTATTTTTAAAATGAAGCTCACCCAGACATTTAAACCAATAAATATCATATTAAATCATATTCAAACATAACATATTACTCGTAAGTGACGTATCCGTGAGGGTATTAGAATAATTAACAAAGACATTTAATTCCATTGTTGCCTAAAACATTAAACAATTTCAGTTGTTAAGCTCCGAGAGCGGGAAATACGTTTCAATGTATGTTCTTCGTTAAACAATAATCTCTTAATGAAACGATGAAGGGTAACTAGGCGCTAAACGCTCGGCGTATGTTAAGCAACTCTACGAAGCGATTTACCGCGATTAACGGAAAGCCTTACTGATTAGTTCCCGCATTCCATTTTCGAAACCCGTATTATTGTTTTTTTTTAAATTGCTGTGTTCGATTTACAAAAGGTTGCAATATGATTCCAGGCTTACGTTTCGAGGAAACAATTTGTTTTTATTCCAAACCTCCGCTAACAGAGGATTTTTTTTTTATGTTTTTGTCAGTACAGTGAAGGACAAATTTATTATAAAAAAACAAATTTCATTCAATGCGTTTGTAATTTCTTTTTTTATAATTTAAAAAAAAAAGAAGCACCGGTTGACACTGGTTATTTTTCTATTGCAACATAGACGCAAATTGAATGAAAATTTGGACTGCACCCGTCTTCTAATATAAAATAAGTTCTTCGTATAAAAACGAATAAAAAAAATATTATATTAATACCTCGGCGAATACAAAAGTCGTTTAGTTCTATCAATCTGTAACTGACCTTCTAAACTATTTCTATTAAGCGTTTTACAAGTGCCGACGTCCCTGAGAAGCCACGTCCATCCATTTAATCATCACACATGTAGCATTGGCGCCCAGTAGCGGGAACTAGAAAGAGTTAAATTACCGCTCATACTCTAGGGATTATTTCTTTACCCCTACTAAAGAAACGCGTATCGTGAAAATGCGTATAATGAGTACGCCTCGTCGTCCTAACCGAGATCTGCCGAAGAGTGGAACTCATTTTCAGAGTTTGTCTTTTCTAAAGAGTGTTTTGAACTAATAAAAGTAATTAATGAGCATCTAGAAATATAATATATTGGTATATTGCGCCTACGCAGCAACTCATCATCAACATACCATCTGCCAGTTCACGGTAAATTAAGAAAACAAACATATCAACGCGTGTAAACCTTAATAGTGATGGATAATATAATTGTATTGACTATTAAGTTTAAATTATTTGCCTTTAATTTCCCCTTCAATGCAAAGACAGTGGGACAATGTTGCTGGGTTGAAAAATACTTTAACAGCAATCTTAAATAAGTGCTACGAATAATGT
>JADANM010002527.1:8668839-8684057 GCA_026213755.1 Eurema hecabe
TACGTTTTTTATGAATTCAAGCAGTAAAATAGTAACATTCTCAACATATTTTAAATGTCTTTCAAAGAATGGCCTAGTAGATTTTACCATATTTAAAATTTATATCTCCGTGAAAGTCGAACAAATTTGATTGGCAGAGAAGCAATAAAAGAAATAAAATATTATGGATTACTTCTCTTATTTACCAACAAAGTGCTAAAAGATCGAAACCAGATCATTGTTTTTTATTATTATTCCCAAAGAATTCATTCTAATTTTCATCATCATATTTAGAAGATAAGTATTCTAATATTATCAACCTCAAAATTTAGTCATGAGCATCTTTTCTGCGTCGAAACACTTTCATTTTTTCGGTTTCAATATATAAACGCCATATTCAATTGGCTGGCGGCGCTGAAATTGGCCGTCCTCATAAAAAATGTAAAATCGACTTATTCATTTAAACTGGATAAAAATAGAAATCTTATCTTTCTATTTACAGTTTAAGTAAGATAAACAAACCAAATTCAATTGTCTAATTTCGATACCGCATTTAAATGATCGCCCTCATCAATTGTTAATAAACAGCTTTTGTACGATAATGTTACTGCAACAGCAAGTTTAGTCAATTAATCAATAGACTGGCAGACATTGACTAGAATAGCTTTTGACTAGCTCTGATTATGCTTTGGCACCTATCTGGAATACAATGGCTGCAGGAGTAGATTACTAACCTGCGCATAGGTGGATAATTTAGCCGGACATCCCAGTAACTGATCCCTTTCAGTGTGGGATAATAACTTCCATGCATTGTCTCTTGTGTGCACTTTAAATTTATTTCGGTAATCGCTTATTGTCTGCGGAACTGTGACATTTTTTAATTAAACATTTTACTATGGAGAAAAATATTATTTGTGTCAGACGAAAAATAAGGTTCGATTCTAATAATTACACAAAGGATTCATCAATTGTAGCTATAAGAAGATATCTGCAAAAAACGTTTCTTTTTGAATTACAATACTTTTACAACCAAGTTAAGTTTTAAAATTGGTAAAGAATCAATTTATCTCTTCTTGGAACTCCAAGTACAAGATGTTAAGTAGAATTTGTAAAAAATGTATTTACGTACCTATTACATTTAGGTACTGCATACTTCAGTTAGTACTATGTATTTCTATGTAAAATATACGTATGACATACATATATTATATATATTTTTTTATATATATTATATATTATGAAGAGGGGAAAAGAGCTGGACGCACTCCTGATGGAGTAACGCCAGCCCATAGCCAATGCAGTGCTACCCGGATCTTTGCTATAAAGCCCAACTCCGGGCAGGGGTGCACTTCACCGACGCTCCCCACTTTAGAAATTAAATGTAACTTCTAGTTAGAGACATAGTCCATCTTTAGTAATGTTGCCTCATACATTTATTTTTAAACGACAATTTAAACAGTTATTTTGTAACGCACATTATGAAAGGATCACTCAAAGGAAACAAATATGGCTGCCAATCTTCAGTTAACTGTGAATGGGCGTGGCTTCCGCTCGACTAATGAGAAAAATAATGGTTGGCTTTATCTCCGTTCGTATTGAGTGCTCAAGGGCTTGACGTTATCTACAAGCGCAGTTCCGGCGGCGAGGTGTGATAATGAGTAATTCCCTCTTCGTTAAGAAAACAAAAATAGCAAGCGATTCATAGAACACAATAACACAATAAGTATGTGTGTGGTCTGCGTGTAGTGGTACACCGGTGGATCGTAAATGCCATTTCATAGTAACAAAAGAAATAATATGTAAAGGTTTTAAGTATTATGAAATTCCCAATAGCAAATTTGGCTTTAGAGCAAAGTTCTGGGTAGCACTGCATTGGCTATGTGCTGGCGTTACTCTTACCATCAGGAGTGCGTCCAACTCGTTTCCCCTCTTCATATTACAAACAATCAAACAAAATTATCATTAGATTTTGAGAATACTTTCTTAGTACATTTTTGTGAAAAATGTTACTAAGAAAGTACTAAGAGGTTAAATAAAGCAACAAAATGATAAAATACACATATTACATAAACATTAAACAACAAACTCTATGTATCAAGTTCTGCGAAGCAAGCAGTCTATTTATTAACATAGCTGTTATTATGCAAAAAAATATAGCCTGCTAATAATAATTTGAGTTACAAAGAAAAACTTGTGTTTTATAGATTAACAGACATAAGAGAGGTCAGCGAATTTTTCTCTGTTATAGGATCATGTTATTTTCTTGCTAGTGATGTGTATCGATCAATGGTAGCTAATTCTGTTACTGATTGATCTCATAAATCCATACAGCGAACGCGTCGGTAAGTATAAAATAATAATACATATAAAATAATAGTAGCGTTGTATTTAAAGTCTTTTAAGCTATACTGGGTACACTTGATAGCGCAAGAGCAATTACCTACTATAGATTAAATATATTACATTTTAGTTATATATTATTAGCATAGGTTTACATTTTTGACCGTTCGATCATTGATTATTTTTACAATGTTCAGTTTGATGTTGTACTACTTCTGCCGTCTTACAATTTATTTGGTTTGGAGAATCCCAAATATTTCACAAAAGAGACTCGAAAATTCCCTCACAAAAGTTGTTTAACTAATAAATATCTAGTACTTCAAAAAAAGCTGAATAGAATTGTTATATTTTTCACATGAAGCATTGTTGTTATTTTCGTAACATTGTTTGTTCAAAATGAATAGAAACAGAATAACGAATATGCCAAAAACAAAAGGTATCGAGAAGTTCTGTACCTGTCACAATGACTTGGTTTTGCAAACGGAATCTGCATCCCGAATTGCGAAATACTAGAATAATATTCTATATGAAAAATTCTATATTCGAATATCGTATAAATCGGCTGTTTTATGCAACGCAGCTTTGAATGGCTTATCTACCAATATTTAATGTATAAAATATGCCATTTGTTTAAAGCTTGATATTTTATATTTTAGGGATTTAAAGAATCACATTTGATTTTTTTGGTGGTAATTTATAAACCTTGCTTACGTATGTGGAAGGATATTTTATTCAAATAAAATTGCTTATATATGTCAGTTAGTTTAAATACACGACTAAATCACTTCATGAGGCAATAGAAGAGTTTACTTTAAGACTTCTCTATTATGAATATATTTGAATACAAAATAGCTCTCACAAAGAGCGGATTCGTCTCGTTCGAACAATGTAATTACACTACCGAGTGATTATTTATCTTTGAAATTTATTTTATTATTTGAATATTTATCGTGCTTCTATTGATAGTCTAGTATAAAAAATACCTAATATTAACATAATTTATGTTTTTGGTACAATGGAACCGATTTGGTTGTAGTTTGGACTTACAAGGGGAAAGTACGAGGCAAAATCAGCATTGTGACCTTTAAATCATTACTAATGTCGAACTTATAGAAAACTTTTTTGTAAATTTACACATATTTTATTCTAGCAAGTCCTAGTTTTCTTTTCTAATGTTAAACTATTAAAATCAATCCAGAAAACAGCTAATATCAAAAATTTATAAATCCCAAAAATAATGTCAGGCAAAGCCTATTTCTTAGAATCGGGGACATTATTTTTAGCAAAAACATTAGAAATGATGATATAGACCGAATATATTCATATCACGTGCTTGTCGCCCCATTTTTCTGATCCCTAACACGAGATGTTATTATAGATATGTACTCAAGTTTTTGGCTAATCCTCACTGTAGGTATGGTATGTAAGGTAATGTTTTCAAACAGCCTACCTAGAATGTAGTTTTTTTCGGCAAAAAAATATAGTTTATATTTGGTAAAATTACCTTTTTCTTTATTTAAATAAAATCAGTATGATAGTTATTCTTCTGAATGAAGGTGAATTAAAAAATTAAATTTACGTTTTTTTAAGTACCTAACTATATTATACAACGTTCATATATTCCTTATGATTTTAAGGGATTGGCGATTTGCCGTATGAAAAAGACAACGAAACCCCAATATTTCTTTCAAATTTATACTTTAATTATAAAAATGTAACCGCGTTCACTTATCATTTAATATATGTATTCATTTTTGCTTTATTTAATTGGTCTACGACAATAATGTCAAAATGACGTTTCTATGTAAGATCACGATCAAGTTTGACACCAGTAAAAACGAGGAGCTGAGTTAATTTTGCATAAAATGTGATGGGAATAAAAGGCGATGGTTCGTTGGTGTCGTTATCGACACTTATTAACATGATCCTTAAAGATAAATGCTCAAATAAAGCTTAATCCGTCCATCAGTTCACCACCTAATTCCTGCGAGGATCCCGCTAAGGTATCGTTTATAAAAATCTTCTTTGATACAATATATTCTTTACTAGACTTTACGACATTGTCGCACACATCAGTGTAACGAAATCATGTTAAATCTAATATTTAGGGTATATAAGATAAATATGATTAGTAATATTATTTTAGTCTTTAATTTTCATTTTAATATATTCTATGTGTAGTACTTGTTAAAATGTACCAAATACTTGAATTTCAAATTCAATTTCATAGTAGTAGCACAAATGTGATTTTTAGTCGTCAATTTTTATTTTTTTGTTAAGAGAGATTTTAATTTGAAAAGTTCTGTTACTTAATATGACTTTCTAGTTTAATTATTCATTGGTTACAATTTTTTCTTTCTAGCTGCAAATTACACTAAATAAATACTGTACAGTAAGCTTGTCTAAGCGCTTTTTAAATACACATTTTGTATTCCAACGTTGACTACATTATATTCGTCTGTCGCGAATGACATCCAGTGAATAATACAGGAGTCAATTTACTTACAGATCACTTTTTATCTTCAGAAGTCAAATACACGATAAACCCAACAGGTATTTTTGTTCAAAGAAATTATTATGTGATGAATAAAACAAATGAGAATTTCTTGAGTGGTAAAAATAATTGTTACATTCAATTCTTTAATGATGAAGAATTTTTATAAGGGTTATTTTCTTTTGATACAATTATGGTACGTATGATAATTACTAAACATGAACTACTACCAATTCTAGTCCAATTATTTCTTAGAAAATTTTGTTTATAATCTCAGATACCCGTCTATATCTTAATTAAAAATTAAATATGCAACAACTAAAAATAACGTAGTAAAAAATGGTTTAATAAACACGAGTAAACGCTAGGCTAGGGCTCTAATTTAGCTCCTGCAAAGATAAATAACATTAAGTTTGTAAGCTATCATTATGAGTACGTCTTTAGGATTCCTCATCATCTTTAATCGTAGCAGACAGGTCTCTCTAATGAGAAAAATAATGAGCGCCTACGGGGTCTCAAAGCTGGCCTTAATCAACACCTTCACGTATCGGAATAACTATGCCTTTTTGCTAAACTATTTCGATACGAAACAGGCTGAACGTTAGCAGCTTCATAAAGTAGATTATGTGTTTAAAGTTTTTTGTAAGTACTTTAGTTGTTTTTAATCATTTTAAAATAGAAGACTGACCTCAGATGGTATTGGAAATGATAATGTAAGTTTTAAATACAGTTTTCACAGGAACGTCGGTGTCATCATTGGACCGAAGGTCAGGAAGACAGACTGACAGGAAGACATACATATTGTCTGAAAGATTCCGCTTTAGTAATAAAATAAAAACCCATTAATATCAGTTCATCAAATACAGTCAAATTGAGAGCCTTCTCCTTTTTAAAAATCATAAAATACCTTAGTGTATCTCATCGAAAATCTAGTACATCTATGACTTATTATATTGAAGCAGACACTATGAACACTTTAAAATATTCTCCAAACATAAGACGAAAGACAGCCGGTTCGAGGTCAAAGTGAGAAGCCGAATCCCGTCAGTAAATCTCGTAGAAAGGATTTGCACCTTTTATCCGCGCCGATTTACTACCACAATACCGTCGGAGCTATATCTCATTCGTGTAGTTTTTACAATCACGTGAGACACATTTGAAATCTATTTTACGATGTAGATATACTCCCCTCATGTGTAGTTGATATTTTTAAGCAAATGTTAGTAAGCTATATAATATATTAGCCTTGTCAGATAAAGAGAAAATAAGAGTATTTTGTACTAAATTTCATTAATATTAGGACATCTTTTCTGGAATTTAATCTAAATAAACTTCAATTTGAAAGGATTTTCAGATAAACTTAGCTTTCTCCAAACGGCTCGGAACTATCGATGTTCCTATTCTTAGTTCTGTAAATAGTTTCTTCCTTAAATATTGTAGTAAGTGCTGTACTGTATTTTCTCGCTATATATAGTTTACTTGTATTCATTGTGACATCAATGTCTTGGCCTAACCTTCTTCCATACACGTTTTAATACCGTCAAGCTATCTGTAATGCAAAAACAATGTCCAACGTCAAGTGATATAAATGGAAAGCACTCTATTTCAGGTCATAACATGGCCACACCTATTCCTTAACATGAAAGTGATTTCTGCGTATGATCCATGAGTCAGGTGATGCTAGGCGCCGTTTCCATTACTGTATTTGCTAAACAAGCTGCTTGCTGGCGACTTCGCGGCACGGTAATGGATTTCTGACGTTGAAATAAATGATAGATTACTTTACGTAAGCATATAACCCGTACCGAGTGAGGTGCGCATTATATATTCGGGGCAAGCCTGTTACAACTCCAACAAACCCGTAACAAGGATTTGGTAAAGAGTAGGAAATTCGATATATCACTTAGTTTTTTTTTCTAAAGACTTCGTCTACAACATGTTTGAATAGTGAAAGAGCGACTATCAGAGTTTCTTGCCGGTTCTTTTCTGTAGAAACTGCTTTCTAAACCGGTGGTAAATGTTTTGTAATATCATGACGATTCAAAAGTGTTACTTTATGTAGCCTAATTGAATAAAGATACTTTTGACTTTGACTTTGACTTTAGTATAGATAGCTGTTTGTCTTGATGTTTTTGCCACAACCTCGATTCAATGATTTCTCACTCACATCAAAGATTGATGATGATTATGAAGTTATGATATACATACATAATACATACATATTACACGAAACTTTTTAAATAAATCCCCAATATTAGAATAGGTTCTTTTATGCTTGATATAAAAAAGATATTTTAAAGCATTCGTCATTAAATTGAATTAATTATAATTATTAATTAACATTATTGCATTACATTGATTTATCTATAAAAAGGTTCTACAAACTTGCCTACGCATTCCTAGAATTGTTTTATCTATTATTAACTCATTTATAAAAGACTGTAGACTCTTATTTGTTTTATCTAATTAATTCAGCTGAAGAATAATAGGTTTTAGTAGAAATCTGTAGACAATTAATTAGTACTTTCTGCTTAGTGCTAACTTTGATTTTCTTTGATATTTTATATTAGACACAAAGCTGGAAAATAATGGATATTGTATTTAATTGTAAATAGGGAGATCAATTTCTAACTGTGAATATTAAAACTCGTTTGAAAAGTCCTGATTAATTTATTGATATTTGAAAAAACCTATATTTAAGTTCAATTAAATTTTAATAACAAAAAACACAAAAAGATATTGGTGTAATTCAGTCCAGATATAATCTAGAGGTCAAAAGTGTACCTTCAATGTAAAAGTTTTGTATGCAACTTGCATACAAACTTTATTCTCGAAGATCAACCAATGACTGTTATCATTAGTAGGATTATATCACGGTTTACACAATGAGAGCTAGAATTGATTTTTCTTGTCTTAATTTTTATGTATTAGTATTTTAATGCAGTTCTGACCTTAAATAAATTAGGTAAAGATGAGAATCTATCTATACTCTATATTTTTATGGAAACATATTAAAACATTGTTATAAAATTCGGAATAGATGTAATTTTGAGTTGGCTACTTTTTAATGAGGAAAATGATAATCAAAACTGTTGAGTAGAAATAGAAAATAAAGACTTTTAGGGGAATTCACCGTCTTCAGTTTCGTAGATGTCAAACGTTTTATGTTCATCTAATCGATGAGCTTACTCTCATAACAAATTAAATAACATTTTAAAAGAAGGGTTACGAATTGACTACATAATACTACATACTGCAAGATTCGGAAAATTATGTACTTATTTTATATTTAAAAAATGCATTATTACGTCAATAATGGTAAATGAAAGATAATCGATTTTGGTACATGAATAATCAAATATCAAAGTATTTTTTTCTTTTTTTTTTCTTTTTAGTGGTGAGACGAGCTCGACGCCCGTCTGATGATAAGAGAAACGCCAACCAATGCAGTGCTACCCAAAACTTTGCTCCGTGCAGGGGTGCACTACACTGACGCTTCCCACTTTGAGTCATTAGATGAGATTAGTATTCTTATTATGTTTACTCGTTATAATACCAGTGATAAATAAAGTGAAAATGTATATACTTGAAAACGACATTTGACAGCGTTAACATTAAAGCACTTGAGCACTTTTTATACAGTCATAAAGACGTCGGCGAGTGATTACGCAACCTATCAACCCGAAGGAACCGGGACAGAGGCGTTTGTCAAATGACGTCACGTGCGATCTACGAACTTTCACTCACTATTATTAGTATATTCAAGCAATTTTCGACGATTTATGGCACTAGTTACAAATGATAGTACTTTGATAACAGCTCGGGGCCGCTTTCAATTTCCGCTGCGATTGTTGTCTGATGTTTGAATGAAACAAATTGGTTTATTATGGAAAATATGGGAATCATTTCATATAAGTTTAAATATGTTGCGTGTTTTTTGACTTTTTTAAGAAGTGTGAAAGCAGCACATTACATTAATCAAAAAAATAATAAATCGATTAATGAAGACAGAATACGGTATATTTGTTTTTTGTACTACCTTCGCTAAAATATAAAACAAATGATTACTGATAACATGGATATACTTCAAAGCCATGATTTAACTTCGAAAAATATATTTCTACGTCTAAAAGGGAAATAAAATCAAATTATGGTGCGCCATGGAAATGCCAACGAAGTCGATTATCAGTAATGTAATAATGTTATAACAGTCTGTTTTAAAAATTATTCCACAGTACAGTTGCTTCTCCTATTATATTTTTTGTTTGCGCATTCGAGTTCATTAAAAAAGGAATCTTTTATATTTTGTTAGGGAAAAAATATCATTATATTTTGTATTTGAGGTTCGCTTCGTTGCTTGTATACATATTATATGCAAACTTTAAACCGAAAGAAATTGTGTGCAATAGTTGTTGAACTGATCGCGAATCGGTTGAGCCTTACCGGAGAACCATAACTACATAAACAGTACCGTTAATAAGCTTTACTTTTGGCTGATAATTATTTTTATAAATTTATACTATAATAGAAAGATTTGTTAAGGAAAACAGACAAAGGTAACAAGTTACCAATTAAATGAAGTCATGTGTCGTCGCCGGGCACGTTGAGCGCCGGTCACGTGCGATTCAATACACCTCTCGGATTACGGTCACCGGAACTTTTTGATATAAAACTATTTAGACAGAGCTGGCCAGTCATAATTAATGTTTTAAGTAAAGTATTGTCCGAACTAGACTTTATAGGAGAGTAAATTAATGTTTAGTTATCACTACATAGTCACATTCGATGTCCCTTTATCCCTATGTATGATTAAATATTAAAAACTATGCAACCGTTTTTTTTAAATAGAAAGAGTAATTAAAGAGGAAGGTAGGAAGACGAATCAGGGGCGGGCGGCTAGTATGTATAGAATAAAACATTAGGAATATAAGCTGCGTATAAAATAGTAATGTAGTAAATTGATTTTTATTATTATAAAAATAGGGCTTTTAGAATACAACCTTAGAAAAGCTTGGAAATAGTCAAAGCTTAGAACTCGTGACACGTTATTTTGTAAATCTACTCTTAGTGGAATCAATTTTTATTATAATTAGCATATCAATTCGAAAGTTTTCGCGCAGAATACACGACGCGTTATACAATCGTCTTTGGATGAATATCTGAATTAATCATAATGGGCCTTGAGAGCGATGTATTCAAACGAGCTATTCATAATACAAGTCATTCACAGCTGTCGTTATTTCAACGCGCAATAAATTGAGAAATTAAATTATTCATTTATATTTACGACCTAAGATGACAATCAGTCTTTAACGAATGCGAAGAAAATTTAATTAAAGCTCAATTCTGGAATATTGAAATATCATAATTCAATTGTTAATTTACATTTCACCTGTATTTTTCTGCAGTCGCAATGTTTGTTTTTGTGAATGTTATAATTAACACGCTTGTGAATTTCACATGTGAGGTAAAATATAAAGTTTAAGGTACTATTTTAAGCTCTATATTCTGGTTTTAGGGTTTTATACTAAGTTTTTGTTGTAATTTTGGGATTATCATGTCCGCCCGCCTGTCAAGATTTTTGATATCAGGAACGACTATACATAAAGGAGAGTTGCAAAAATATAATATATGGATGTAAATGTATCTAAGCTTGTAGGTTAAATGGGGCTTTATTATTATATGAAAACTGGTACACATTACATTTTTATACGTGTGCGTGAAGCACTAATCGGTACAATTTTTAATGACACAGGGCTCAGATTGCGTGTACATTAACTTATTACACCAAGCTTGTACAACAGACAGCTATGTCTCATAGCTTCAACATAAGAAACAGGCTTAAATAAACAACCATCAATCAACAATGTATGAACCCTACTTATGAGTTAACGACATTGCAAAGTTAGGAGTAATGAAAATTTAAGTGCCAGCTTACTGTGTCCTTATGTCTTATGTACTGTATATTGCGTATGCCATTTAACTTTTGTAATCATGCTAAAAGTTGTGTACGTTTTGTTCTTTATTATTTTATTTCTGCTTCATCCATTATACAAAATTTTATTTAAGGCAAGGCTAGCGCTATACCAATATATTTTTCTTATGATAAGTGATATATGATATCACTTATCTATACTATTAATAATTATTACGTATGATTAATACCGTCAAATTTTTTTAAACAAATTTTTATTAAATTTGGAACAAATAAAGTCTTCCCTTTTATTGAGAACTTTTATTGAGAATATAAAATGAAA
Organism: Eurema hecabe; assembly: GCA_026213755.1. Taxonomy (NCBI): domain Eukaryota; kingdom Metazoa; phylum Arthropoda; class Insecta; order Lepidoptera; family Pieridae; genus Terias; species Terias hecabe. Next base: position 8,679,910 of record JADANM010002527.1, read on the forward strand.
GTTTTTGCTGAGATTGTGTTCTCAATATTCTTAGCAGTTAAACGTTCAATGTTCAAATTATTAAATGTAAAAGAATTGTAATTATTTACTTTCTGTCTAATACCCGCGCAAATCCGGTCTACTAGAACTTAAAGTCAAAGATATAAATATCATGAAGTTCATATGAATAGTATAATATAATACTTTTACTGGCTTTTACTAGAGGAGCTTTGAATCTGGACGTCCGTAGTCTCTTTGAGTCGCACACAAAAGAAACTTATTGTATATACGAAAATAGTAACATCTATATAATATATAAAACTAGAGGTGCCTCACGATTTTATCCGCGTAGTTCCCGTTCCTGGGGCATTATGGACAAAGTATACTATGTACATCACACATAATATTCCACGTTAATCCAGGGTATCCTATAGATACCTATATCCAGGGTATCCTATAGATACCTATAGGATACCCTGGATTAACTGGATAACCCAATTTAGTTGAAATTTGGTATGTTAGGATACCCTAACATACCAAATTTCAACTAAATTGGTCCAGCCGTTTTTTATTGAAAGAACAACAAACATACATATATTCTCAGAAACTTTCTCATTTACAACATTATATAAAAATAAAATATAAATATAAAACTGAAGCATGGGTTAAAATATTCGTCTACCATACAGTAATTACAAGGGTTACATTTAAAGTTTATTTTTTTTAAATAAAACAGGGGACGACGAGCAAGCGAGCAACACAACTGTGAATGGTCATACCCATGAAGACTCGTAGAGCTAAACTACTCCGACCTTTGGCAATGAAATACCCTCTCTTCTTGAAGCACCTCAAGTTATATTGCATCGTGAAGACCGCGCGAGAGAGCTGATTCCATAAGGCAGTGGTGCGTAGCAAATAAATTTCTTTTAAAACGCCCTGTGGTTGACACCCAGCACATATAATAAAGTATAGCGTATTATTTAAAGCAAGATTGCCAACAATACTATCATCATCCGTACAGCAGAGTAGAACTGATATGGAATCGTCGGAACACCGATCATTAACCTGAATGACTCGCGGGACGATTAAACAACGCGATACCGGCGAATGTGGGGACAATCTAAATTATCCTCATTAACTTCGTAATATTCCCATCTATTCCTGATTATTTGAATGTCCGAACTAACTTCTACTGGTGCCGCAAATAGACAATATTTCGCAGTTAAAGTACTTACAATTTAGATTAGTTCGTTTCAGCTGCAATAGTGTTGCTTACGGGTAATAGATACTCTGCTTATTAAACAACAGGTATATTGTGTTTATATAATATAAAAGTCAAGGTTAGAAAACTACGTTTAGGGTTCGTAGCGTTTTTCTTTTTAATCAAACTAGCCTTACCCAAGACCCTTAATTGTTTGTTTCTTCTTTATAAATCTAACCTTTTAAAATAAGAAGCCATGTAGTTGTAAAGTAAATTTATATATATAGTCTAATTTAGTAGCTGGGGACAAACAAAAGAGTCAGCGAAGGTGCCCTTGGTGGTGGAAGCTGCACTAATCTTACAGTGATTTCTGTGAATTTGATCAAAATTATATAAATCTAGCGCTATATTATTGAATTATAGAATTCCGGCTATTCAATAAATTTTGATAATAATTTAAAGAAAGAAAAGTTGCACAATTGCATATTTATCAGTTAAATTGTGTTTAAAAATATATATGTATATGACTGTAAAACGCAAACATAAGATAGCCTAATGGACAATTTCTTTAATGTTATTTGACGTTTAAAACTTTTAACTTCCACTTTACCTTCTCAATGGATATTCATTAAAACAGTTTAAAATTAACAGCTGACCGTAATGGCGATTGAATTGTTAAGCATTCGTGAGAGAGCTCGTTGATTATTATCATTAACGAAGCGTTTTATTATTTTCTTTGGTTCTACCCGCATTGTGGGCGACGCTTTAAAATTTGCGTATGCAAAATAAAATGGAATGAGCATGCATACAAAGTTACAAACAAACTTAATGATATTAAAGATGAGAAGCGCCACCCCTGTGTGCGGTATATTCTTTATATGTGTTGCACACTCGACAATGACCATTACCGAAAGTGACCATGACCGTAAAGTCAATGTCAACCCAACATGACGGTGTTTTTTTTTATTTTTGCTGTCATCGCAATATAGAAAAAAATTTATTTCCTTTTTAAATAAACAGGTATTCATAAATTTCGACCATACTTCCTTGGGATTTGGCCCGGCTTTATGTATGAATGTAATAATTTTTCTCGTCTATTTTATGAATCGCTTCTCATACTCTTTATTTTGAACGATCCTCTGTAATTCGAGTATTTCTTAAGAACTATCAATAGTTTCAAAAGGAAAAGTCTATCAACTAATCACTTGCAGGTTGCGCAATTGCATTTCTCATGAAAACGGTATAGATTGTATTCTCCGAATCAAGCGAGCAGCTTGACTTTCGGCTTCATGAACTAGAGATAATATTATTACATTTTTGCTGAATTGATACATCTGTACTTGTACAGAGGGTATAAAATATGACATAAGACTTAGTGGACAATGACAACTTGGTCCGCATTTTATAGTGGTCAACTAAGCGATTAAGGGCAAGCTATGAAGACAAGAGTTACAAACAAAATCAATACAAGAATACACGGGAATTATTAACTATAAATATTTTGATGTGTTTCGCGTTTCTACCCACGAGGTATCCAAGAATAAGTCAAGCTAAAAAAGGATTTCAAAGTAAAGATAACATAGATCGCATGATATACATTACCAGATATAACAAAACAATTGCATATTCTTCTTTTTCATCACTTAATTACACTGGAGGTTCGCTATCACCTCGTTAATCAAATACATCAGTTATAACATTAATATGGGTTAGCTATGCGTGAATTTAGATAATGAGATCTCATCACTCAGAAACAATTCCTAACCGTCTTCAGAATCTGCCTTTTGCCATCTTAATTCTCCTTATTAATACAGTTTGAATTGCGACTTAAGCTCAATATTATTCGATTTACAAATTGGAATCTACAAACTAATTGATTTTAGCGCAGACGGCTAGATGAATAGAGCTAAATGAATGAATACTAAATAAGTTTTAAAACGAGAGAATACCGAAGAAGTAATGATTTACATTAATCTAAATGACGTTTCAAGTTGATTTATCTTTTTCTGGTAGCGTATTATATGACACATTAAATGAGCTAAATTATTTAGTATATAAACCTTAGAGCTTTGTGTTAACTGACATATGTATTTTGTTGGTACATCTAGATACAATAAAATGTGGTATTTCCGGAAATAACCGGCTTTCAATTCGATTTATGTCAAGTTAAATAATTCATTAATTTCCGTATTAACAAAATATTTTACTATGATATCCGGTGTGAAAATACTCATTGCAACGATATTTGTTTGCAGCTACTAATTTTTAATTAATTCGTTGGATTCATGTCAGATTGTATGAGCAATTTATTAAAGGTGCGCTATTTTCAATAACCATTTTCGGGATTTCATGTTTTCATAAATATGTTTAAAAATTCATGGAAAATGGATTAGGTCGATCAGATTAAAATGCTATGACAGTTGATTATATACAATGATTGAGAACAGTTTTTTATAGGTCAAACCAAGGGCGGATCCAGCTTTACGGCCAGGAGGGGGTGGTGAGTCAGGGGGTGGTTGTGGTAAGTCAAGATCTTATAATTTAATGCTTACAACAATAGATACAAGTAAAAAGTAGCTATTTTATTTTATTTGTGGAAGGATCTAAGTCCTGGAACAGCTAATAGGAGGGTCATGATACCTATGGCCCTCCTCATGAATTCGCCTTTGGGCCGCACACAGAACAGTGATAAATTAGATAACTCAACATCGCCGGTAACCTCGACGAGTGTCAGGACGGCGATGTATACTTTCCATCAGATTAGTCTGCTCGTTTGCCTCTTATTATATTAAAAAAAATAAATATACCTTATGCGATGTCATGAGTCCTTTCTATTTTTCTGTTGGTTATCGTAACTCATGTACATTACAGTACATTGGTTGTACAGTAAGCCATAATAATAATAATAATAATATAGCCCTTTATTTCCAGTTCCACAAAAATTTTGTTTAAAACTTATACAATAAAT